>JAODPA010138025.1:0-16143 GCA_025585075.1 Nepenthes mirabilis
ATAAGTACTTGACCCGGGAAGATAAGTGTATAGGAGTCCGAGAATGATCACAGCAGTCCGAGAGAAGATCTCGGAATGGCAGTGCAGGAACGTCCGAGGGATTTGAAGCCCGAGAATCCTCATCAAGCTTTGAAGTCCGCGGACCCAGTAAAAGCACGAGGGCTTATCTGAAGGTCAAAGTTCTAATCAGTACGAGGACTCTCCAAAACGCCCAAGATTGCCAGCTCAGCTAACAAACTTCTGCAAAACGCATGAAACCTGCAACGCACTACCACTGCCAGCCTGACACCGCAGTCTGTCACCGCCGTCTGACATTCCTGGAAAAAACGGCTAAACGTGCCTCCCGTACACTGACGCACCTGGCACTGCAGGGACGTGTCAGGTGAGAGGTGGCCAGCCTGGCACCCAGTGGCCAACGGCATTATTCTCGCCTATAAATACTCTCCCTGGGCATCAGGGAGAGGGACCTTTTTTCGTTTACCAGTGGAAAAGCTCTGACAGATTTTCCTGAGAACAAAAAAAGCTAAGACTCACTGAGAGAGAAAGGGAACGCTCGGCCACTGTCTTCATCTCTTTGTAATTCAAACGCTCGGCCACTGTATTGGTCTCTTGTAAGAAAAACGCTCATAGTGAAGTATTTCCAGGCCAGGCCTCGTGGTTTTCCCTTCTCATTGAAGAGAAGGTTTCCACGTAAAAATCCGTGTGTAAATTTCTTTCTCTTTCACTCTTACTTACTCACTCATCTTGCATTCACTTTGTGTTGCTCGGACCCCAAAAATCTGGTACACAACACTTTTATTGGTAGATTTTGACTATTCTTAAATACAACTACACACTAGGCATGTTTTCGTTTTTTTGCTACTTGATGTGTACAATTACACTTGGGTCAGCTCAGAACCTAATTTGCAGAAGGAAGAAGGGCTTAGAAGGTGATGGCATAGTTGGAGCTCCTCTAGACTCGAGATTCGAAAGGCACTGCAACTAGTGATGGGTACAGCTACACTTGGACAGGCTAAGGCCATTCGACCCGGAACAGTCCAACGATAAACGGAGGACTAGGGTTAATTAGTGATCCAGTTCAGCCTACGACAGTTCAGCGAATGAGTCCATATGGCAGCTGCTAGCATTTGGTCCCTCATGACTGCAGGAACAGGGGCTATAGGCATTAGTTACCAATCTGTTGTCCTTATGATTACCAAGATATTGAACGCCGGTGGTGGAAGCATGAATGCCACCCCTTATAATTGTAGAGCCGTATTATTTTTCACTCACAATCGTAGAGCCATGACGCCCAAGGACTGTTAAATCGGCGTCTACACTAGAAAAACACCATTTCCTCCATAGGAAAAGGAGGGCTGCTAGCTAGAACATTTACACAAAAAAGAAAAAAAAACCTTCAATCGAGACCATCAGGCATCCCATGTCTTATAAGGCAAGCAAAGCCACTCCATTGTGAGTGTACCACTCACAAAAGCCACTCCTTATAAGTGCACCTCAAACCAAGCCACTCCCACGCTTGAGTGTACCAAGAAAGGTGCTCACCTATTGAGAGGTTTCATCGAATCCAATCCTTCACCTTAAACTCAATCCCCAAACATTCTTGCATCTACGCATTCTCTACCTATTCTCTCATCTTTCTTTTTTTCCTAGAAAAATTATTGACTTGAGTATCGGAGGATATATCAGGGAGCGAGTCCTATATCTTCTGACCTCTCATTTATTTGTTACGGTGTATAGGATTTAGGTTCTAAATAATGAAGATTAAACCCGCTTCTAGTCGAATACCTAAATTTGGCAGTTTCTTAATTCCTTTAATAATTTACATTTTGGGATGTATCATTGGTACTGTTTATGAAAACTAATGAAAAGTCTGACCACACAACCAGAAAAATTAAGTATGGTGAACACTAAGGGCCAAGCAAGTGCACCGGCTAGAGACGCCACCCCCTATGGTGACGACCCATCCGTCGGTAGCCATGGAGATACCTACCTAGCCCTGGGCATGGAGGTGTTTGTCGTTAGGATGGATGCAATGATAAAATTACTCTGGAACATGTGTACTCGTCTGGAGGGACAAGCCCTAGGGGCTCATTCCTCCAACTTACAGGCCTTCACATCTAAAAGGAGGAGCTGGAGGAGGAGGCAGCCCACTAAGAAAGAGATCCAGTAGCCTAATGACCTCGAGACTTGAGCGGCCATGAGCAATGAGGCCCAGACACAGCTTGAAGACCGATCGAGACTTGTAGTGTGGGATGAAAGCCCAAAGCCACAGAATCCATGTTACTCCTGAGACGGCTGAAGGTCTTAAGCCCAAGAAAAAGCCTCTTACAGTACCCTGCTGAGGGAGGGTTTATCGCTGACCGATCCAACACGTCTCTCTAAACTATTCGGAGTTGAAGACCTTTCTTAATATTAAGAAGATTGCATCCTCCTTCCAAGTGGAGGAGAGGATGCGAAAAATTAAGGAGTAGCTATTTAGAGGAAAAACTAATAGACACTCTGTTGACCTAGGGGGTCATAATTCATGAGGGAGATCCGGATATAACAACTCCCTCAAATGTTCAAAATGCCTAACATGGAGCCCTACGATAGAAATTTCGATCCGATAGATTATCTAGATCACTTTCCCACATTGTTGGGGTTCCAGGGATTTGACGACGCAGCTTTATGTCTCTACTTCTATCTGACCCTCAAGGGAGATGTGCGGATTTGATTCTATCAGTTGTAGCGAAATTCGATGAGGACCTTCTAGGAGATGGATGACAACTTCTTGTCACAATTCATTTCCAATCGAAGGGAGGAAAAATAGTCATGACACATTATACACATTTGACAAGGGCTGAACGAAAGTCTAAAGCTCATCCTACCCTAGTTCAACGCAGAGGCTCACATGATATCCAAGCTCACAGACGAGGTGAAACCGAACTCTTTCATGACAATCGTATAATTGAGTGACTTCTTCAAGTACTTGGTCCAATAGGAGCCCAAGACCTTTCTTGAGGTAAAGACCATCTCTCATGTCTTCATCGTCGCTGAGGAGGCTAATGAAGTGAAGAGACTAGAGCATCCATACCACAATCTGGGATCGATGAATGGGAAGAAGAGGAACGGAGATGACTTTCACTCCTGAGATCCCAGAAAGCAGCCGAGGATGGAGAGGAATGTCCACAAAGAGTGCAGACCCTTAAACCTGACTTCTTTAAATGACTCATAGATAAATATCCTTATACTAATCTAAGACGAGAAGTTTTTGAAGTGGCCAAAGTAACCCAAGATCCCAGAAGGAGGGAACCAGTCTAAATACTACTTCTACCATAGATCTCTAGGCATAGTACTGAGGATTGTAAGACGTTGCAAAAAGAAATTAAGGCCATCGTCCGAAAAGGACATCTCAATAGATTTTTGAAAGACTCGAGGCAGGCCTCTAGGAAAGCAGATGATGACAAGCTTGACTAGCGTGAGTAGCTTTGTAATTGGATCACAATCGGAGTGGTTAACATGGTGATCACGAGACCACCCAAGAACAATGCTCCAGACCACTAAAAGAAGCTCGTAGCAGTAAGAAACAGAGGGTAAGAGTTAGGAATATATCATTAGTTTTAGTAATGACGATATGATACATGTAATGACTCCCCATTCTGACCCCCTGTTTTTATCTGTACTCATTTTGGACAGTAAACTCGACTACTAAATAAATTGGAATCTTTCTTGATAATAAAAATTTAAAAAATTTACTATATCTTGATACCTATTTTAAGCTTGAACTAAAGAATGATCAAATAAAATAGGCTGAGGGACCCCTATACGCACTTAATAATGAACCTGTTTTAATCCAGGAGACTATCCAACTAGAAGTCATGCTTGGGAAGTATCCAAGGATAGCATCCTGCATGCTCACAATCCTAATTGTCGACCTACCCTCGGTCTACAATGCCATTATGGGATGACCATGCCTAGTTATATTTGGAGTAGTGACATCGATCTTACATCTAAAGATGAGATTCATGACAACATGCGGTGTCAGGGAGGTCCTAGGTGGCCAAACAATTGACCGGACATACTACTTATCTCAAATTAACCAGGCAGTATCAAGTCAACCGATCGGAGACTTTGACCTTCGGGACAAAGATACCCTATAGCAGGACAACCTGGCGAATCAGCTGACTAGATCCCTCAAAAACTTATTGTCGGGTCACCTGCACAAACAGTTGATAACTATCCTCTGACAAAACTCTAATATATTTGTATGGACTCACTGACATGCCAGGAATTCCGGATAGAATAATGGCTCACAAGTTAGGCCTTGATATTGGTTGTACGCTCATTAGGCAAAAATGGAGGAATCATTCAATCGAGAAATCAATCGTCATGAGGGAGGAAGTCAAGAAGCTACTCAACGCAGGCTTTATAAGAAAAGTCCAGTTTTCAGACTGGTTATCAATGTGGTGCTCGTAAAAAAGAGCAATGAAAAATAGTGGATATAAATCAATTTCATCGACATGAATAAAGCATGTTCGAAAGACAACTTTTCATTGCCGAGAATCAATATGTTGTGGACTCAACATCTTGACACAAGCTATTGAACTTTATGGACGTCTATTCAGGCTATAATAAGATTTGGATGAGTCCCGATAATGAAGAATACACATCCTTCATGACTGATCAGGGGACGTACTATTACAAAATCTTGCCATTCAGTTTAAAGAACGCAAGAGCCACCTACTAGAGGCTCATGAACAAAATATTTGAGAAATGGATTGGACTAAACATGGAGGTATATGTAGACGACATGTTCGTCAAAAGTACAGTGGCCAATAACCATATTCACGATCTTAGAGAGACCTTCGAGGTGCTCTGAGCACATCAGATGAAGTTGAACCTAATGAAGTGCGTATTTAGAATGTCTTTAGAAAAATTTCTTGGCTTTATTGTCTCTCACCACGGGATCAAAGCAAACTTAGAAAAAATAAAAGCCATCATGGATATGAACCAACCTCAATTCGTAAAGTAAGCCTAGAGACTCATCGGGAGACTCATAGCACTATCCCGGTTCCTAGAAAAGTTAGTACAGAAATATCTCCCCTTCTTCAAGGCTCTGAGAGGGATGAAGGCAAGTCGTTTTCAATGGATTGCTGATTGTGAGACAGCCTTCTAAGAATTGAAGTAATACCTTACTAATCCACCTCTCTTGACCTCCTTAAAGGAAGGCAAGGAACTGTATCTCTATTTAGCGACATCAGACACAGCACTGAGTTTGGTCCTAATTAGGCAAGAATCTGAGATATAATAACCAGTTTACTATATCTGTAAGATCCTAATAGATACCGAGACTTATTACTTGCACCCTGAAAGGGTTGCTCTAGCACTGGTCTATTCAGCCATGAAACTACAACCATACTTCAAGGCCCACAAGATTATCATCTTGATGGACTAGCCACGGAAGGGAATACTATAGTGACCCGACGTGCCTGAATAACTAATCAAATGGACTATCAAATCAGAAGAGTTTGACATGAAATTTTGACTGAGGCCGACTATAAAAGGTCAAGTCTTAGCGAATTTCATAATCAAAATGACAATCCCAATTTTAGATATCATTGAAGGCAGTGAAGACGCTCACTAGCAAGAAGAGGCTCTGGTTTGGATCTTGAACGTCGATGGGTCATCGATTGAATCAAGAAGCAAAGCCAGTGTGGTCTTGAGGACTCTAGACGGGTCGAAGAAGAAACACTTATTGAGCCTCAGATTCTTGGCCACCAACATTGTGGTTGAGTATGAAACCTTGCTAGTTGGACTTAGGCTGACAAAAGAATTCTCAGCGAAGAACTTGGCCGTCCATAGTGGGTCGGAATTGATCGTCAATCAAGTCGATGGGAATTTTGAAGTATCAAACCCATCGCTTGTGAGGTATCTCGCTAGAGTGAAAAGCCTGACTGAAGCATTTAATAGGGTGGAAATACTCCACACCTTGAAGGAAGACAACTGAATGGTAGATCAATTGTTGAAGGCGGTGGAGAATGATAATCCTGAGCAGTATGCTCGAGATATGTGAGAAGTTATTGCAATCCCGAGAATAGAGGACCTAGATCTCAAGGTGCTTTGCATTTCAGACTGCGAGGGTTGGATGACTTCGTGGAGAACGTTCTTGATGGGAGGCATTCTATCGAAAAACCCAGATGATGCCAAGGCATAAAAAAGACAACAGATTGGTACACTATCATGGATAGGAGATTGTATTGACGAGGTTACTCGATCCCCTACATGTGTCTCATGCTAGAAGAGGCTAACTACACGCTAAGTGAAATCCATCTCGAGATCTGCGGATTACATGTTGGGGGTAAGAACTTAGCATCAAGATCATGTGGTAAGGATATTACTAGCCAATGATGAAGAAAGATACTGTAAAATTTGTAAAAATGGGTGAAAACTATTAGATTCACTATAACATTCCTCATTCGCCACACACAGAATTGTAGACCCTGTAGTTACCTTGGCCATTCGCACAACGGGGGCTTAACATTCTAGGCTCATTGCCCATTGCATTTGAGTAGAGGAAGTTTGTCATTGTCGAAATTGATTGCTTTATAAAATGGTTGGAGGCCTCTTTGCTGGTATAGATCACCAAGCAGAACACCACAGAGTTCGTTCGTTTGAGTATCATATGTAAATTTAGAACTTTTGAGGTCATAGTGGTTGACAATGAAACTCAATTTATTGGCAAAAGGTTCACCAAGTATAGCACAAGTTTGGGGATTTGACTACTTTACATTTCTGTCACCTATTCATAGATAAACGGGTAAGTAGAATTGACAAACCGAACTCTACTACATGGGTTGAAGACGAAGTTAGAGGACGTTGGGGGCTCCTGAGAGTATGAGCTACCTTCCGTGTTGTGATCCTATAGGATGACATTGAGGGAACCAATACGAGAGACATCCTTTGGTTTGTACTATGGGATTGAAGTGGTTAACCCCATAAAAATCGTTATGTCCTGCCTCTGGGGCAAAAACTTTAGCTCATATAGCAATTCCTAGCAACTTAAAGAGTAACTCGACTTGCTTGAACAATCTCGAGATGCAGTAAGGTTGTGCATGGCAGCTTATTAGTAACAGGTTGCTTGATACTGCAACAAAAAGGTGAAAGTACACCAATTTAAGGTGAGAGACTTAATTCTACGATGCATAGAGGCAATTGATAAAACCGTGATAGGAATACACTATCTCTTAATTGGAGGGACTATTCTGAGTCTCAACGATTCTCCGAAATGGTGTGTACAAGTTATGTACCAAGAACAGAAACTAGTCTTAAAGATATGAAATGCCATCCACCTCAAAAATTTTATCGATGATTCCTCGCTAAGCACAGGTAAGTCTAATGATGCGAGTAGCTTGCGTCATGAAAACGCGTTTAATTTAATAAAATGATAGTTTATTATATTTACTATATTAATCATTTGAATGCTTGTGTGATTGCATGAATTCAAAAGCCTAAACCGCCTTTAAATTGGGTGAACTACTAAACCTGTGGACCAACCTACTAAAGCTTGGTCAAAACCTCAACCCTATAACCTGAGTGACCCAGTGGGGTCGAAAATTAAACCTGTGGAATCATCGATATAGGCTGGGAGAAGAGAAAACCGTCCCCCAAAACCCAGGACCTCCCTCAAGTGATGAAGGCTGGGTTTTAGGCCAGACATAAAAGAGAAAAATTAAGGCGGATTCCTATGCTGGACCCATACTATGAAATAAACACTTGTCCTAACAGTCCGTCAGAAACTAAATACAATCTACAAGAACCACCTGTATAAATATATATACATATCACGCAAACACACACATAGGATCGAAAAATGCCACAAAATATTTGTGACTCCAACGTCGTACCACTAGATACAACGTCGGAACAGAAAGATGTTACTAGGTACCTGAAATCAAATCATAATAACCCGTGAAAGCATATAAAATTATCGATACACGGCGGAAACTAAATTCATCTGAATATCATCAATATAAACAATATACAACAACGTCCATCCTTAATTTACACAAGTCCTCCTTACATGTGCACAAAACCACAAAATTCATGCCTACTAAAATAATCTTTCAAATCCTCAATTTAGCCAATTGGAATTTCTATTCCACCTCAACGGGTATAAACTCGTGTTCATTTGAAGGTAAGAAAATAGTAAGAATTGAGCTGAATACCCAATAAGGCACAAATATAATAAAGACAATAAGTAATATACTCAAAATAATTCAAGGAGATGGAATAGGAACATATTATAGATGTATAAATATGAGACATGATCAAATGTATTTTTGAAATATATTTAACTTTTTACATTTTATATCTGATTCCTTCGGATTCCAAAATATATAGAAATTTATTCATATTTAGGGATCAGGGTTAGTAAACCTTACCAACTAACAGAGTAGCCAAACAAGGAAAGGAATGTGTATACTTTTATACATTCTAAGGTACTACCCATGCAATTCAATGCCTCATGGTGAGCAGTATACCTTTAACCCTATATACGAGACTATAAACTTATGCCACCATAGAATCCCCCGTGGCTTAGGAGTATTCCTCGGTCTACTACTATAATATCTTAAAGTATGTCAAAAAAATATCACCATCTGAAATACAAATCCTTAATCCAATTTCATGATTACTTATTCTTAAGGAAAAGTCCACACTTATTCTTAACACAAAATTCTCACTCCCTGGAGAATGCTTCATCAAACTTAACAAATTGTGGAGTCCCCTTATTATACGTTTCATAATTTTCATATTTTTTAGGTATAGATATAGATTGTCATATTCTTGTAAACTTAATTCTTCACATTATTTCAAATACATGAACAAATTAACAAAACGCTTATGAAAAATTAGGAAATTTTTACAATGTTGAGCCAAATAACACTTTATAACTTTTGAACAACAAACCCCTTTATAAAAAGATACCTGTGACGTATCGGCTTCCAAGATAAGGTAATTGGGAGTAATGAAATTAATATAAGTGAATTGAGGTTCAAGAACACGGACAAGTTTGGATCAAGAGGCCAAAGACCCGGAATTGGTGGATTTGGGAACCAGCATTACAATCTCAAAATATTGATTCATAAATAGGATTTGGGTTCTAATTTATAATAATTGCAATGTATTAAATTGATATAATTAAAATTAGACCTATGATATGCGGGAATCTTTGAGCCGGAGATGGAACCAGGCTGCTGCTTGCTGGACGTTGCATCTGGCAGGCTGGCGCCTGCCAAGCGCTCAAGTGCTGCGACAGGCACCGATTCTAGGGGCTTACTGCCCCCTGGGGGCTGGATCTCGGGCTAGCATGTCGAAGGCACGTCAACTACTGGCTCGAGTGCAGGTCTGCATTATTAAAACCCGAGAGGGTTTTTTTCGTGCATTCGGTGGATGTTTCCCACGGGTAGAGAGAGAGAGGGAGGGACAAGAGAGAGAAGTGGAGAACGAAGCTCTCCAGGTTCGATTCCATACTCGAGTTAGTTGGAGAAAAGGTAGATTGGGTCGAGGCAAGTGTATCTATCCCTCCTCTTTCGTTTTCTTGCACTTTCATTTCGTTTTCATCGGGCATCCTCATTCCGATACCCGATTAAATTTATATTTCGTATTACCCATGATGTATGTATGCTTATATGTTAATTTCATATCCGATTTCAAAGCTTTCGTTTGATTTTCGTATCTAAACCCTAACTGCATGCTCGGAAGCCCTCACCCTCCGATTTTTGGGGCTTTTGTCTAAATTGGCTCTAGGATATCCTTACCTATGTCTTGTATAAGTTAATTTACCGATTGAATATCCAATTTGATGATTTTATGAGAAAACCCGTTCGTTGGAACCCTAAGATGCGTCTGGACCATACTTGATAAATTATTTCAAGTTTAATGCATGATTTAGCTTTAATTATGAGTTGCCTATGTCTTGAATATGAACATTTATCGGTTGGGTGATCGAATTCCAAGGTTTGACCCATTTGGTGTAACCGGGAGCCCTAATAGGTGCCATGGCACTGTTCATCCGAGGTAATTGAGAATTGTTGCAAGATGACACCTTGTTAATTGTTAATTATGTTAGATGTATTTGCTTAAATGTTTATTCTGAAATTATTAATGTGAACCTTTATGAAGGAATTATCGTCCGAAAGTTTCAAAGTTATGTTTGGCTAATGTGATAAGTACGAGCTTATACCCAATATGGTGGAATAGAGGATTAGGAGTCGACTAGGTGTGAAGATCTTGGAGGATAGCTTGAAGGCTTAGAAATGTGATTTAAAGTATATTGTATTATTTTGATGGTCATGTATCATAATGATAATCGTGATGTATGTATAGTCTAGCTTCTACTGTATTTGATTGTTATAGTTGCTTTCGCAGGTTTATATAGCATCTTATCCAAGTTGACGTCATACTCAGAGTTATGACGACGGTGCCACATTTTGTTAATTGTAGTAGTTGGATCCTGTGTGGTATGTTGTGCTTTCTGGATGTGTCAGAGTTAATTTAGATGAAGTTTTGTTATTCTATAGGATATTTTCAGGTTTGTATTAGTTTGGTGGCCGTTTTTCTATCAAATTTTCGGTAGAAAATGCGGCCTGTCACAATACCCAATATGATTTCTAGAGCATACAAAATGGCATATACAAAATACACGTAAATAAATATTAAATATTTAAGATAATCACATTCACAAAGCTAGGGATTCCAAATTTCAAAGACAAATTCCACATATAACCAGAAACAATGGGAGAAACATGTAGGTGAGGGTTAGGGTTTTTCCAAAATAATATAATACCTCACAAAACTTCCAAATCAAACGCGAAATCAATATATATACATGCTTAATATATGGATACTTCAGAATACGTGTTTAGATGGACATTTGAGAAAAAAATATCCAAAAGAAATGGAACAAAAAGAGTAACAAGAGAAAGAAAAGTATATGAGTGTACTTATCTCGACTCGATTTATCACTTCTTTAACTAGCTCTAATCCAAAAATGGACTCAAAAGCACCAATCTCTTCTTCTTTCTCTTCTCCTCCATGCTCTCTCTCTCCTCTCTATCTCGTCTGATGAAAATGGCAAAAAAAACTGATCGTGCATTTAAATAAGCGGATGGCACTCGAGTGCCAGTCGGGTGTGCATCAGGCGCGGTAGCATTGGAACGGGCACTTGAACACGTCGTCAACGTACATTAGGCGGACAAATTCTGGATTTGGCACCTCCTGCTGGCGCTCGAGTGGATGGTGGGCGCCACACCATTGGAATGTACACCTCGGCGCCACCTCGGTCGCCCAGCGAGCGTCCTCCCTCTTCTTTCTATTTCGCTTCCGAAACTTAGTTTTCTACATACATTAGGCTTAATTTTGATTATATTAATTTAATTACTCTTAATTATTATATTTGAAAAATTGAAACCTCACAATTCCCATATAAAAGAGGGTAACAAGGCAGCTTTGGGCACATTCTTGGGCATCAGCTTCAAATGAAGGAGAAGAACTCCCTCCAACTCTGACTTGTGGTTGCAAAGGCTCCATAGCTATGAATGATCTCACTCCTTAGCATGTAAGAAGTGTCTCGTAATGCAAGGCCCCCTCCATTTACAGCCATAAAGGGAGATCAGTTGGCATTAAATTGGAATGATTACGTATTGCAACATCGATGGCAGAGAATCATTGATGGATCGAATCAGAATCAAATCAAATCTTGCAAAATAGAACAAGAATCTGCAGAGCGTCTGGGGAAGAAACATGCGTGAAGACCTATAACTAACATCCCATCATGAATATGCCAGGAGTTGAAATTTAAATGTCTTGGCATGGGGACTAATGATGGGTACAACTACACTTGAGCCTGCCCAGAACCCAGCCTGCAGAAGGAAGAAGGGTCCAAAAAGCGATAGCCTAGTTGGATCTCCTCCAAACCCAAGATCCGAAAGGCACTACAGCTAGTGATGGGCATGGCTACACTTGGGCTAGCCCAGGCCATTCGACTCAAAATGACACAACAATAAATATGTGATTAGGGTTACTAGTGATCTAACTCAGCCCGCGACAGCTCAATGAATGAGTCCATGTGACCATTGCTAGCATGTGGCCCCTCATGACTACAAGGATAGGGATTGCAGGCGGTAGTTACTAGTCTTCCGCCCTCTTGATTATAGAGACAATGAATACCAATGGAGGAAGCACGAACGCCACCCCTTAGAATTGTAAAGTCTACTGTCTGTCACCCACAATTGTAGAGCTGTGATTCCCAAGGATGGCTAAACCGGCATCTATACTATTAAAACACCCTTTCCTCCACAGGAAAATGGGGCTAGCTACTAGCTAGAACATCCAAAAAAGAAAGCAGAAAAAAACTGCGATCGAGACCATCAAGCGTCTTGAGTCCTACGAGGCAAGCAAAGCCACTCTACTACGAGTGCACCACCCACAAAAGCCCCTTCCCTTTAAGTGCACCTCCAACCAAGCCACTCCCACGCTTGAGTGCAGCAAGAAAGCCGCTCGCCCAACGAGCGCTGCCACAGAGCCCGATCCTCCACCTTTACTCAATCCTCGAATATTCTTACATCTACACATTCACTACCCCTCCTCCTATCCTTCTCTATTGTTTTGAAAGATTATTGGCTTGAGCGTCGGAGGATATGTCGGGGAGCGAGACTCATATCTTTTAACCTTTAGTTTGCTTGTTGTAATGTGTAGGATCTAAATTCTGAATAACAAAAATTGGACCTGCTTCCAATCAGACACCCAAATTTGACGGCTCCCTAAGGATCTAGGAATGCATCACTACTAATGTTTCTGGATTAACCTTATTGACAATTAGCAATGATAGTATTATGAGATGATTAAGAATTTTCTTCATAATTAAAAAGGATAAATTTTATGAATTAAATGTGAAATTAGGACAAGAGAGAAAACATTTAGGCAATGAAATAGACTAAACGGGGGATGAGAATTAGACCAAGTGGAGAGAATCATTGCCAAAGCAATCAAGTCATTTCCATACCTTCACTCTTCTTTTATTGACTCCTTTAAAGCATTACAACTATAAGCATTCTAATTGTTAGAAATATTTCATATTGGTATATTTTGTAATTGGACAAAATATACATTTTGAAATATTCTCAAGTATTGGGAAGATTAGAACTTAACACACCATATATTCGCAAATGTGCTAACTTTTAATATCCACGCGTGACATGTGTATGTGCATATTTTATTTAAAATACTCATATCTGATATACACTCGATATATGCATATGTATATTTTATCCAGAATGATTATATCCAATATATGTTCAAGATTGGCACAAGTGTTGTTTAATGAATACCCGTGCCTGAAGTTTGTCTGAGTGGCACGTGTGTTAGGGCATAGACCCCTTGTTTAACCTTTCACACCTAAAGCAGACTTGTACGGTGCACGTGCATTAGGGTGCTGTTGTCTTAAAAGATGTGCATTTTTGACATAATTTTTAACTTTTTCTATATATATCTTCATTCTAAACATTCATTATATATTTAAAAATCAGGCAAAAATGGTAGCACCAAAAAAACCTTCCTAAATTCTTGTGAAGAGCCATTTTTTTGAGAAAACCATTACTTTGTTCTTGAGTTTTAGTGTTGAGGTTTTTTTTCTATTCCCACATTTTATTTTATTCTTCATTGTTATACACACATTTTTCAGCCTATAAGTCTTTATCAAAATATTGGTAGTGTGAAAATTAAAATTCAGTGGTGTGTGAAAATTTTAGAATAGGATAAGAAGACCAAAATGTGTATGATTTTATTACTGGTAGCAAATCCAATGAGTCCTTTAGTAGGGGTTGCAAGTTGAGAATAATTCAGCTAAAATTTAGTGTGCCTATTTTACTTGAGCTGTAAATTAATTTTTTTAGTATATTACTTTTACCGACTATAGAAGTTTTGCTGGTTTTACTCGATAACCAATAGTTATCGAGGTTTTCCTTCTACTCTAAAAATCCCATCTTTTGTTTTATTTATTGTTCATACTTATAGTTGCTACGGTTTATCGTACAAAATTGTTTAAATTTATATCTAAATTTGATTATACTTTACATGTATCGTACATTCTAGTTTATTTTACTTCTACACTTTTAAAAATAGTCAAAACGTTTTGAGATTAAGGACCCCTTAATCTTTTTCACTAATAGCCTACTCACACTGTATTCACACAAAACTAACTAATAAATAATGCTAACTAGTTATTATTAACTGCCTACTAACGATCTACTCACTAATATATTGATATATTAAAATGACATGGAACCGATATCTTTGGTAATTTATCAATGAATATATAAAAGGGAGAGTATATGTACAACAAGTGAGTATAGATCAAAACTCAGTCAAAAAGCCTTTGCCGTGCCCACGAAAGTAGTGCCCTAGAACTCATAATGAAAGGACTAAAGTAAATGCAAGCCTTTCAACCTCTAGTCGAAACAAAAGGACCAAAGGCTAGAAATGCCTAATGTAAACGTGCTTAGAAGATGAAAAATTCCACTAGACTCGTGCTCCTATAAGACAATCCCTAATGTTTGCAGATATTTCTGTCCCAGGAGTAGGGTGACGGAAAAGTGTAAATCCTATCACGGGCACACAAATATATTTGATCAGTAATATCAATCATTGATAGACACTGTGATCTGTTAAATTGATAAAGACTAGGAAGTTTCTAATCTCAACTCATTTCGACTTTTTCTCAAATTGCGGAATAAAGATACACATGAAAATGTAATACACGTAGAATATATTTAAATTTAGATATACTTAACTATCAAAATGATATAAACAGTAAGTATAATAAATAGTAATACCTAAGATATAATTTTTGGTGACAAAAAAAAATTTCGATAACTAAGGTTCTCGATTAAAAACCTCCGAACTTCCACGATTAGTAAAAATATTGTACTAAGAAAGTTAACTTACATATCGGATAGTATATATGCACCAACTTAGTGATTACTGCTAACTTGTGACCCCTATCAAGGCACCCCTTGAATTTACCTTTGGCAACGAAAGTAGACATATTTTGGTCTTCTAGTCAATCTTTACGAGCAATAGAATTTTTGCACATCATTGGATCCAACTTTTCACGCCACCCACATCTGGTATGAAGGTCAACAAGTAGGAAAAGGTGTATATAACAATATATATGTAATGAGAAAAGTCTAATATTGATACTCAATGATCGAGGAAGAGTTTTCTAAAAAAGAAGACTTTGTCAAGCTTTAAAGAGGAGATCTTTAAAGGAGCCACTGTGCGCAAAATAATATCTAAAATTGCTACATAAGTTGTGAAAGGTTGGTATATATAGTGAGGGTCCAAAATTAAGTCAAAATATATAGCAAATAAGGAATCCGCACCCCGACGTTCGAGCACCGCACATGTGCTTATCAATCCTGCATTGGATCCGCACCCCAGCGTTCGAGCACCGATCGGGTGCTCATTAGACTGTGTAATCTGGGAAGTGCGTTCGTGCGCACCTTGACTGCGGGTATTTTGAAAAGGGCGCTCGTGAACATCTTAAGCGCACCTCAAGCGAGGACATATTGGAAAAGGTGCTCATGTATGAACAGGCGTAAGACAAGTGTCGATATTGGAAGTTACGTATTTGTGAACATCGGGAGTGAATCCAATACAAATTTTCATAATATTGGATAATATGCCAATGATCAATTAGACTCAATCATGTAATATGCCAACACATAATATACCTAATAAATATGAAATTATTTCTTGCCCTCTGAATGAAGTAAATTACTGTTTCTAGGGGGAGGTTATACACCACAGATTTAGTATTCTTCCCTTTCTAACGCACTCTTGTTCGACTGTTTGCTTACTGCCTTAGGTCCAGAGGCGAAGGATGCCAAGGTTTTTTGCAAAGTTCTCTTCTAAATATCATTAGTGAACCAACATAAAAAAAGAGGTAGTCATGGCCTTCTTCCTGCAGAGAGTAAAAGCAATAATACGTATCACAATTGTAAAATCTATTGATGTTACTCCTAATGCTGAATTTTTTGTGGACTGCTGCAAGTCAAGGCATGAAGGAATGAGAGGGGAATATTGTGGGGAGCCAACGCAAGATTG
>JAODPA010138036.1:0-16143 GCA_025585075.1 Nepenthes mirabilis
ATAATTGTAATAAATTATAACAAATCATAATCACCTAATGAAGGTAAATGTATACAATATATAAATAAGGCTATCCTATAAATTTAAAGAAATCATGTATATTATATCCAATTGACATGTTCGCATTCACAGTTATGTTTGTGCCAACTTGGATAGGTGTACAAATTATGGACATCAGCATAAGACAAAGGTTCTATTACTAATACAAGGTGTTGGGCATACAATATTGTCAAATCAGGCATGATGCAATGTGGCCCATGTATGGATGAAAATATTGTTATCAGTATCGGTTGCAATTGTTAGGGTCATTTATATGTTTGCATATTCCATGACCATATTTGGTTGTTTGTCGATGTCGGGTTGTATTGGTTGAAGTGTTGCATCAATTTATTTCCATGGCTGTCTGTTCCTAATGACTTGCACCTGCTGCATGCCCGCTATGCACTCAAGCCCCGCTACACGCCCGACATGCGCTCTAGCCCAGTTTTCAGCGGGCATGCGCCTGATGTTCGCTCGCCATGTGCTCGAGTGCCAAATCTAGTAGCCTCCCGCTCGATGCTCGCTCGCTATGTGCTCGAGCGCCAAATCCTGTAGCCTCCCGCTTGAAGCTCATTTTCTTCACGCTCGAGAGCCTGGGGGTTTTTCTCTTGAAACCCTAGGCGCACCCGCCGCACGCTCGAGTTGCACTTGAGCGCCGCGACAACGGTCATATTTTTAAAATGAATTTTTCGAGTCTCTTTATATATTTCTCCCTTGTTTCATTTGCTCTAACTTTTGCATATCTATTTTGAACACCCATTTTGAGAGCAAACAAAAATCTTCATACTTTAACCTTGCTCCATATGAGGAAATTTAAACTACTTTCTTGTGCTCTTATGTTAAGGGTTTTCTCCCCACTCTTACTTTACCATTGTACAACTTCCTACCCATTACCTTTATTAGCAACGTTGGTAGTGTGAAAAAAGGGTTCCAGTGGTATTTGGTATTTCAAGCGGTTCATGAGAGAAGATTGATGTGAAGACCGGAAGGCGTCCGGTTCCGTTGTTGCGGGTAAATTCAAGGAGTTTCTTGGTAGGGATCACAAGACGGGAATAAGTCGGCTAAATTAGCGCGTCTATATCACCCGGTTTATAAGTTGATTTTCATATTGCATATCTTCCCTGGCCGTTGAAGCCCGGAGGGTTTATCTTGATAGTTGCGGTTATCGAGTTTCTCTTTCGTCACCAAAAATTGTTTCCTTTTTATTATTGCTCATTGTTTTACCTTTTGTGCTTGTAACTGTTTATATTATTTAAATTTAAATATTTTTTATGTGTATCGAATATTTATATTTTTACTACTTCTGTAAATTTATTAAAGGGTCAGAACTTTATTGTGATTTCAGGATGAATAGTTCCCTTTAGCGATTATATTGTTATTGAATATATCAGATAATATGTATTGGCATTAGATATATCATATGAAAAAATTTAAAAGTCGTAAATTGACAAGGTTGTAATGACCAATTTATTGGATAAATATCAACCAATATATTGGCTATATTGACCGATATGAAAAAATATTACAATGTCGCAGTATTGAAAAATATGGATATCCGGGGTCTTGATATTGATACATATTAGCCAATATGTATTATATTGAAAAATATTTGGAATTTATTGGTATCAAAAAATATCAGTACAGGTTCATATCAGCTGATGCATATTGTATTGGTCGATATTTGTATGTATGTGCCCATATATACATAAAGCAACCTTGTCAAATTAGGTCCGCTAGAGAACTTGGCAAAATTAAGGACGATTGCCTTTGGATGACATGTTTTATTCACTTGTTGGAAAGTTGTATAAGTATATACATTTTGTCACAGTTTTTTGTATGTAAATGATTGTAGGAAGAAAATAAATGAGTATTATATTGGTGGCTGTCCATTGCTTGATATGGGGATTTCTAGGTGCTATGTGGAACTTCGTACTATTAGGGAAAGCAAAGATATTCTGATGATTGTCTATAGTTTGTTGGAGGAGGATTTCTATGCTCTATTTGAACCTTCATATTTAGTCAGAGAAAAGGGAAGTAGCAGAGAACTGAAAATATTTGGATGATGTTTATCCGTTGCACAATTTGATTTAATGATCTCTATACCATTAACTAAAAACCTGAAGGGAAAAAGCCAAGAAATCACAGTTTGGTCAGACTGGGGAAATGGTGAGGGAAGTGAAGAAGTGGAGGGAATTATGTGTTCAAATGAAGTTTTCTCGGTTTGAATAAGTCCCTTCTGAGGGTTAGCTGAGCATAAGCAATATTGTAAATCTGCCTTTTTTTTTTCTTTTTTTCCCTTCTATTTCCCCATTTTCACTTTGAGATGGATTATATTCGTCTTTCCATGCCATTTACTCTCAATTTTTAGGGGTTTTGACAAAGAGGTGTTACTGCCATAGGATAGAGATATTTTAAAAAGAGTAACTGTAGCACTCATTTCTTCAAGCTAGGGTTCTTGCTCATCTGGATTCTACTGAGGCTGTTTTTCCAACAGGAGCTGATCTGTAGGGATGGGTGGAAGTTGCTTAGATAGGAGCACAATTAAAGGTTTGGGAAACAGTGTATTGCACATGGAGTTTAGTTTGTCCTTCTTATTGTGATGCTTGCACAATTTTTGTAGAACATGTCTAGGATTTTATGGAAGCAATCTGATGTAGGATGAAGCTTACAGTAGGGCAATTCAGGGGAAGGTGAGGAGATGGGGACAAAATTATTTTAGAGAACTAGGAGATGGGAATTAGATGAATCTGTGGAGTCTGGTTAAAAATATGGAGAAACTAGAGGAAAATAGACCAAGAAAGGAAGAACAAATACGAGATACAGAGTCATCAAGTTATACATTCGTTGCCTCCTAAAATGCACATTTTAACATGCTACGCTATGGATGGGAGCATGTTTAATAATTTCCACTAAGTCCTTGGGCGTGAAGTTTGTTTCCAAACATGTCCTAAAGGTAAAGTAGATTAGTACATGAGGCTTGGAGAATGTGGGCAGTGGGAAGGATCAGATGTACAAATATTAGTCCTGCATTGCAAAGAACAGGTTTTGTGGTTTGAACCCTTGGTTGTCAGTTATAGTAGAGCAACCTTTCTACTACAGCAAGTGTCGATGTCACCTAAGGATAAATAAAATAAATCCTAGTTTATACTCCTAAAACATAAGCACCTGAAATATGAAGATGCCATAGCAAAAACTTGAATTGTTACAATCAGACACTAACTAGCTATCCCAAACCCCTAAACTAACAAAACATCATAATTTGGACCTTATTTCCATATTATGCACTATCCATCAGAAAATGATGCCTGAATATTTGTTAATAAATGAAGATAATAGAAGGGGAAAATCTTACAGTTTGGAGACTCTGGGAAGTCTGCTTGCTGTGAAGCAATATGGCCAGCAACTGATCATTGTAGCCAGCAATTAAGCAACATAGCCAACAACTGAGCAACATAGCCAGCAATTAAGCAACATAGCGAGCAATTAAAAAACATATCCAGATGTGCAGATAGAGAACAAGAAACAGCACCATTTGTTTCCAGACCACAAGGAAGATTATCAGTTGCCTCTGTCTTGTTGCAATCAACTAATTAATCAAGAGGAGGTGTTGAATGTAGTGCTAATGAAGACAATGTTTGGTAAATTTGTGGTCCTATATTTCACATGAGGTTAGGGTGATGGATTTGCTTGCTGATATTGAGAGTTCTAGCAGACCTAGTAAGGATCAAGGTTATGAGAATCAGAATCTTACCTTGGATCATTAGAGAAGTTGACTAGATTGGATCCAGGATTGTAAGACTCTCCCAATGCTTATAGAACTCCAATTTCATGATTGAAAAATGTAAATATACACTAAAACATACCATTTAATGAGCTTAAAGGTAAGGATTTAATACCATAGTTAAGTAGGTAATACATATTAGCACGTTGTCCAAGGGCCAAAACAAACATTTTACGTTCTATTGTAATAGACTGACAATAATTTAGTAACATATAATAAAGTTACTATGTACTGAATATACTATCTGCATCATAAGGGATTTAATATGAACACTTCCTTGTCACCTTTGGATTATTCATAAACATTTTTGGTTAAATGGGCTTGTTAAGTTGACAAATTCCTTTTTAGTTTTCATTATTGAAAATGCAATATCAATAGAAAAACAGTCAGACAAATATACTTATGCTTTTTGCACTCATTATTTTCCTATTGATTTTGATGAGAGGTTGTAAGGTTGTTCTATTATGACATAGTGATCATAAATTCAAACTATAGAAGCAATTTTTCTATAATTTAAGGATAAAATTACATATATCTAACTCTTTGTAGATCCCATGTTGGGAAAGCCTCATGTTCTTAGCCTCCCTTTTGAAATGGGGCTAATAAATTAATAAAATTGTCTTGTTCAACCATTTTGGAAGTTTTAGAAAAATAACTTGGTTTAATTACTTAAAACAAGAGAGAGATGGAGGGATCCACGAGAGAGAGAAATTTAACTTTAACATGGATGGAAAAAATGAAAATAAAACAACAAAAATAAGCAAAATGAAACATAATCTTATCTAAAATAGCAGAGAAAGTTAGTTTGCTTAAATATTAACACAAAATAAGAATGAGGCTTAGCATTGATCCTGTGTCAACCTTTCCATTTTTACTGTTCCTACTCTGAGATGATGAAAATTAGATTCTATCGTGATTCAAATTATTTACTCATTTTATTATCATTGGATCATGTGATCCTATGGTTCATTTATGGATTCTAATAGTCATGGTTTGAAAGACAGAAAACTCTAGTTAGTGAAACCTAAAAGTAGAATACAACATTTTTTGAAGCCAAAGATTGTTCAGGTGAATTATGAGATAAAAGGGGGGGTCTGAAAGGTGGGATGGTCTTTTTAGCTTATAAAAACATTGTCCCAATCGGGGTTAAAATTTTTTTCCAGAAGTGGGGCCTGCCTATTGCATGAATGAAAGAGGACCTGTGTGAGGTAGCTGAAGAAGTGGGGTTGTGCTGTGATTTTCCTAGACAAATTGAAGCTATAGGAGCTTTCCAAAGAGGATGTAATGCTGACATGGGAACTGGGTTTGCAAAATGATTATTCCTGATTCTGGATTTTCAAGGGTTCCCATACAGAGTATTGACTTCTTCAAATTGCTGAACTGTGGAGATGCTGGATGAATATTGGATATGATCTGTTTCAGTGCTGAAAATCTCTGTTGGAAAATTATGGATCTTCGAAATCTCTTTTTGGGTGTGTTTCGTGGGCAGAAATTAATTTTGGTCCAGCACTGTGGGTGTTCCTTTTGGTTGTAGGGGTGATTGTAATGAACTCTTTGGTTTCCACGAAAGGAGTACGTGGGTAGTGCTCACAAGGAGTTTAAAAACTCATTTCAATTTTCATCTATCAATCTTCCTTGCTACATGAGTTGTGCATTCCTTGACAAAACAAGGAAATATTAGTGCTTGGTTGAGTTTGGATTCATAATACGGTACATGTGGCCTGATGTACACAGTATGCAGAAAGTTCCATTTTAAATCAGGCATTACAATTGAGAATTGTAGTTGGTACATGAACACGATGTGTAGTACGCTGAGGGTTTAAGGAATTTGTAACTATGTGATGGACAGATTTTATAGGTGGCCCATTTCAGACATTGCTTTCCAGGAGTCTTATGGCCTGTTCCTTTAGGCTCTGGCTTGGTCTAAGGGGTTTTTTTCGGACACAGAAGGAATTTCCTTAGTAATGGAGCTGTTGAAATCTTAAAACATGTGGATGAGAGAGCATTGTTCGAATAAATTGTTCAAAAATGGCTTCCTGGCAGATTTTTCGTTTAGGCTCCTTCATGATCTTCTTTCCAGAATCAATATTATACTTTGTTATGGCTCAAGGTGATTTACTTAGTCACATGTGAGAATTGTGATAGAATGGAGAAATAGATAGTAAACCAAAGAGAAGTGCAGAAGTTCAAGAAGGGGAGAGTGTTTTGGCATTCAATAGACTCAAAATTGCAGTTTGTTATTTGTCTCATGCCTTGTACCACTCCATCAAATCTCCTTGTATTGTGTTACAATTCAGTTCAGTTATCAACCTAAGCATAACAATCTCAACAACTTGACTAATTAATGTAACAACAATCTAACTACTTCAACTGAATGCCCTGGCTGCTGCTGGTGGTGGTTTACTGATTTTGGTGTCCTGATGCTAAGTCATTGTTGCTGCTATTGCTCCCAGCCTGCTGGAGTGCTGAGCTGAATGTTGTGACATCCATTTTTTTATTCAGTCAGAGAATCACTCTTTTTCATTTGTTTTTGCTAATGAGAATTAGTCTGATGCTTTTTCTTGGCATTTTCTTGGCTTTTTTATTAGCTGTTACACCTCTCTCATATGGTAAACGAAGACTGTGTTCTATCTTCATGGAACAGAACTTAATTCAATTTCCAGCAATTTAGAATAATCCGGTTCTGATATTAAAATTTTCAGTTAAAGAACGAAAATGAGTTGATCACATACCTTTACAAAGCGAAAAAAAGTGCTTGATCCTGAACCCTCAGTTTCTTTTTCTTGAAGCCATCCAAGAAAAAAACACTCATGCATTTCTGTTAGACTAGACTGCCTCCAAGAAGATTAGTTTATTGCTTCCCTCCTTCCACAGAGTAAGTGTTCTACACTTATCATATATTCTATTGAATGAAAGGACAGTATCGTAATTGGATTTTTAATCTGTTTCTATTTCCTTGTTAGTTCTTAGATCCCATTTTGGTTTAGTAAACAACACTGCCAATCCACAGGCTACCAGTTGTAATTAAAAGTGCATTGATGGTGTCATTGATCTGACCAAATGGATGGTTACCACTTTTAAAAAGGATTTGATTTTTTTTTTTTGTTCTTGCTTTTATCTTGCATGATAATATGCTTGAAGTTTATATTCTTTACCTGTGGAGGAGGAAGGAAGAGATAACCTGATATCCTCCAAATGCAGTTAGACAGCAATGCCTGACGTTATATAGTTGGAAGTTCCAGTTAAGGATTCAATGTTTAAGGCCTTCCTCTTGCCAATGACTATTGAAAGTTTTAATGCTCAGGTAATCAAGTCACATTCTTCCTAGTTACTAGAGAGCAAATAAAAGTTGTCCCCAAAAGATAGAACATTGTCTTTGTTCCCATATGAAGTATACTATTTTATTAGAAGTCTTGAAAATTCCAAGTGTACAGGTGGAGTACTTTGGAAATAAGGAAAGGAATTGAAATTGTTTATGAACAAGTAAAATGGAAAACCAAAAAGGGATTTTGATAAAAGGAAGCCTAGAGCAGAATGCTCATTGTGGATCCAGGCAAGTCAAATATATGTTGCCTTACCTTTGGTAATACTGAGAGGTTGTCTTCATGAAAGAGTGATTGTGACTAAAGAAAATAAAAGAACGTGAATGATTCTAGAAAGATCATGAAGGAACCTAAAACAGAAAAAAGCCAATTAACTTATCTTTATTCAAAACCTAGCATTGGAGAAACTAAAGGATATGAATGTTGATAATAGCAACGGATGACTTCTCATTGTTTAAGTTGTATATGTTTTGTGGGTATCTTTCCCACCAAAGAACCAAATATCTATTGTTAGTTTTGAGGACTGACAGTGTTGAATGAGATACTGAAGGTTGCTGCAGTAGTTGAATAAAGTGGTGGAGATCAAATCCTACATGTAGACCAATAGAGTTGATTTTCCATTATCATATGAGCAATTTCTGCAAATAATTTTATCTTACTGGTACTTATGTTTTCCTTTCAAAATGTTTGTAGACATTTGTGTATGAGTTTATTGGTGACTTGCGATATAAGGTGTGTCCTAATGGGTAACCTCCTTTCATTAGCAAATACACAAAGGGCAATCCAGAAAACTGTTCTTGATGGGAAAATTCCTTGATCTGATAAAAGATCTGGTAGTAACCTGAATACTCAATGTTTGTATCGTCATTCCAGTGCTTCTTTCCTCTAATGTGGAAATGCTTTCCTCTAAACCTTGGCCCTCAAAAGCTGTGATGTATTCAACTATTAAATCAATATTCCTTTTCATTATAGTGAGAGCAGTCTTTCTAAACATAGGTAGAATCCATGTTTATGTACACCTCTAACAAATGGATTGTCCCTCAATGCCATTGCTAGCAGACAACTAATGAAAAGGAGGGATAAACGAAAGCAGGAAACAAGTGGGATGTTCACTCACCCAATTATGGACAAAGGGTTATGTTGTCCAAATGTGTTGAATTGCCAAAGGACAAAGCAGAATACCAATCGGTTTGGAGCTAGAACATGGAGCTTCAACAGGCCTACCATTAACATAGTATTCACCCCAAAGCATCCAAGTTGATAGGGAAATAAGTGTACTGATGTGCTGATGAGGATATTTAGCTTAGGAGTAACTGATTATGGCGAAGTGCTGAGGCGGTCAATTAGCAGAAGCCAAACATCTCTGTTGATCTCATCCAAACTACCTGGGAGCAAAGCTTGCACAGTGCTGAGATATGCAAGGCCAAACTATCCCTTGTAGGTCTTGAATGAATTTTCAGGGTGCAGATTGATGTAGGGAGGAGGAAAAAAGTAGAGAGAAAAGCAATATAGGGATAGAGACAAAAACAATAGAGGGGTAAAGATAAGAACAAAGACTAGAGGGGTAGAGACAAGAAAGAGATCAAACCAAGGGGAAGTGGGGGGAAGTCACGTATAGCCAATTACATTCGATTTCTCTAAACATTCATTCATTCATCAATACCACTTCAAACAATAAAATTAAGGTTCTTATATAGAAAATTCTAGTAGTAGGATAATTTGGAAGCAAATATAAGTTCCTACTAAATATGACAAAACTTCCTAAAATAAAATAAAATTAAATCAAATAAAGACAAATCAAATAAAATCACAACATAATAAAATCAAATAAAATCGTAATCTTTCAAATAAAATAAAATTAAAGGAAATCAAAGTAAATCTTTTTTAATTTGATATAGTTTGGATGTCCGCATGACAAGCACCGAGGATGCACGCGATGTCACCCACATGATGACCGACGCATTGGTTAGATTAAAAGCCTGGGGAATCTAAAGGACGATGACAAGACATGTTGACTCAAACATGATGATGCTGGCAAACGTGCTGCCAATTCACAGCAACATAAGTTGAGGCAACTCCAAATGTTACAGCTCCTCGAACCTAGGCTCGGTCCTAGAAGTTAGGGGATGGTGTTGTAATCATATGCGCCTTGGATTTGGACAGAAAATAGTGACCCAAAGTGCTCTTCGAGGAATGTGCGCTTGGGCAATGGAAAGATCAACTAGAACTTCCTAGACCAAACAAATCGAAGAAGGGTCTAACCTTAGGAAAAGGTTACAACAACCAAGCCAAAGCTTGGAAACACATCAACACCTGATCACGAGTAAAAACCATTGGTTGCTCTTCTAGCTTGGATGTGATATCATGAACCAGCACGCATTAACATCTGTTGCATCCAAAAGGTGCCTGACACTCTTGAAAAGTAAGTTGACAAAATAAATATTGATTAGGTAATATGGTGGGGCCTAGTGAAGATTATGGGAAAGGTATAACTGCTCTTTAACCTAAGAAACACAACCGAACAATGTCCAACACCATCCAATGACTTTTTTTTGGCTGCAAGCCTATAAATATGCCACCGACCCAGTGTTAAAACAATTCGGAAAACTTATTAAGAAATAAAAAGACAAGTGTGGAGGAAAGGAGAAAACACTTTTGATATAACGCCACAAAGAGAACCAAAAGGACTTTTGTATTCTACAGGAAGAAAAGAGAGCATTAACTCCCATTAATTTCTCAAGCTGCTTAGAGAAAAATATTTAACATTCCCAAAATAAAGCAGCTGAATAGGGAAGGCTAGATTTCTTCTTGCCAAAAAGACCGAGCATTTCTTGGCACTAAGGCCACATGGGAAACCTCTCCCTCAGGCCAATCATCTCTTTTCAATCCCCTCAGAGCGCTTGACCCTCCAAGTGATACCGGCTAACATAGAAATCTTGCGGCTAAAGTTCAAAGAGTTTGTATATTCCTTTCCTTCTTACTTTGTTCAAGCTAATACTGACTTTGGCATTGAGTGGTTTATCTAGGAGCAATATCTGGGATCCTTTGTGGTGCGCACAACTACGGTTGTGGCATTCAAACTCAGATCCCACGTTTAGTGATCATCGCTTTGATAGAACTCAGTTCAAATACACATTAAACTGATATAATGCTTTATGTCTTGTTTGAGTGGAAATCCATGCAACAATTATCTTATTTGACGGTCCATATTAATACTCTCTCTTTCTTTAAACTTTCCCTTTGTGCTTTTCTCATTGCATAAATTTATGTTGTGAGACCCACATTTGAGTTCTAGAACAAAATGGAAATGAAATCATTATTTTTGAGAAATTAAATAGAGTGGGAATATGGTAATAATAGCTCTTATATTTCTTGGTTTGTGGTATGGAATAGTCATTGCTGCAATAATTGGTGCTGGTGGAGGCTGCTGCTAGCCTATCATTTGTGGTGGTTGCTGGTGGCTATGGTGTGCTGCAATAGCCAATAATGATGGTTATTGCTATTCCCACTTTAAAAATAAATTAAACAAGAGGATATCAATTCATGTTGGAATAGACTAGTTTAGCTATTCCATTCTCTAACATCAAATAAAATCTCAATTTATGCTTGATTTCAGTAGTCTTCATGATTCTGTTCTATGCACTATTTGTGGACTTGTTAAGAAACCTATAAAGGTAGATCTAGTGAGACTAGAATTCCATCATGTCATTGTTAATTGGAAGCCAAATGATGGATAAGGAATTCCCGAGTTGTTAGGTCCCTTCTTTAGATGTTTCCTTTTTATCTATGAGGTCTAAATACTTTTATGTGTCATAATAGAGTTCCTCAATGGACCCTTATAAGTAGTGTAATACTAGAAAATTGATAATTATGGACTCCCTTCTTTCCTGAAAACCTTAACAAATCACTCAAAAAGATCATGGCATTCACCTCTAGTCAATTATATTTTTGTTACAAAGAAGATTGGTGAACAAATAAGTAGCAGCCTTTTGAACATGAAATTCGTTAATCATCCGAATTTATATTTTATTCTACCAACTAAAAACTCAAATATTTTATTGGGACATAACCTGAAATAATTCTACAAACCAACAAAAATCCGAATAAAGATAGGTCAAATCATATAACCCAAAATGCTACACTAGAAAGTCGCTCTACAAACTGATAAACATGACCTCGACCATATGTATTTAGAATAACAAATGCTCATAGAAATCAGAAAAGAATCGCAATAAGAGAAAAAGGGTATGGATATAGTTGCCTTATACCAAAAACATCTTAAATTTGACTTGAATTCTCATTCTCTCACCTTCTCACTCTCGTTCTCTCTCTGTCTCTATTATGCTTCTCTCTCTTTTCTCCAGATTTTGTAGAAAATGACTAAAATCGGCCAAAGGGGACATTTTATAGAAAATTAACACAAGTGCGCCTGTCAAACGTGTGTGAGGCACTAAGATAGAAATCGCACGGTGCACGTGTGTCCCTCATTCACACATTGGGTACGGACATTTTGTCTAAAATATGCACAAGCGTCCTAGATGCTCCATTCAGGTACATCCTTACTATCGAAAATACTTATGTGCACACTTCAAGTGTCGGTTAGACATCTCTTAATTAAACCTGACCCAGTCATAATATTGACTTTGACCCAAAACCTCATTTGACCTGAATAATTTCATTAACTTTACTCAATTAATCATTATCAAAACTTAATTCAAGATCCATACCTTACATTAGCTATCATTATCTCAATTTTGTAATTAGTACTCCCTAAAACAAAAGTCCATTATTAAAAAGATAAAGGTTTTCATGTGCAAGAAAGCACAACTCAAGAAATGATTCAATGAGTTCCAGTATAATGTATTTATAATTGCTAATCTCACTGTCAATGATATTGTTGCGAAAGGGGTTGCACCTGACATAAGGTTAGTAACTTTAAATTTCTTTTCACTTATTAAAGTTGGGTTTTAGTCATCCATAATGCTTTTAGGTCCACTTCAGGTGCCAAACATAATAGTGATACCCGTGAACAACAAAAATGGGAGTTTTTAATCCTCCTTTCAACATGGATTTCACCTAATGTGGGGGGAATCAACCGTGTTTCAATGAGTGACTTGATATTGGTGTTTTATTTACTGAAATCAGAGTGACTATTTTCTATGTTATCTTCATGATGCATCATTGTGATGTCTTGGTGGTTTGTTTGATTGTTGTTGAAGTCTCCCAATTTAGCTTTGCATCAACTAGGATTTTAGTAGATTTCATTTATTGAAAATTTGAATTGCTTCTTTGGCATGACATCAAGTGTTGGTGAGTCTTGAGTCTGATACTTCCTTCACACCAAATTGTCAATACCCCTTTAAAACCAATAAAAATAATTAAATGATTTACTATTGTAGCCACAAAAAAACTGATAAAATAATTAAATGGTCATATTTTGAACTACGGGACAATTTTTCACTTATTTAATTGTGAGATGTGATTTTGAGTAGGTCTATAGGATAAAAATTGTAATGAAGGGGATTGCCAATAGACATAATTATGCAACTTGGCTGCTTTATTGCTCATCAAATGGCTAAAAGGTAACTCTCAGTTTTACTTGCCTGTGGGCAGTATACTTATTTAATGACTCAAATGTCAAAATGTGTAGATTTTACTAGGTGTAGTAGGAGCAGAATTATGAACAATGTAAAATATGGTAGAGGCAGAACCAGAATATATTACCATGTCCACTATGAGCCATCTGATTCTTCTTGTCAAATGTGCTCAAGGATATTAGTATATATATCATGGAAGCTTGAGACATGAGAACTATATTTATGGCAACACAAGCACCATTCTTCTTTTTGTTCAGGTAACTTGATGAATTCCTCTTTTTAAATAACATTGTTATTTTCCGAGTAAGCATCACTATTCTAACTTATAGAAATAGCACCTTTTTTTTATTTTAAAGGGTCAAATGTTGTTGTAATTACTGCATATGGATGCACCTCTTTGAATTATAGTTTCAGAAAGTCACATAATTGATGCTAAGGTAAACAAAGTTCTTTTTGCTCCATGTTAGATTGAAACATAGAAGTATTGAATGCTTTGTACATGGATAGGCACATGTTGCCGTTTTACTCTCCCTCCTTCAAAATTCTCTCTATTTCTATGTGGGGAAAAGGAAGAGGTAGGGGGTCTCATAGCCCTCCTTTCTCTCCCGCCTTATAACCTCCTTATTTTTTTCTATTCAACACATGATCCTATTTGATAGATTGCTTTCTGAAACTGACCACATAATAATTCATTTGTGCCTAGGGCCATTTCCTCCATGCGATCAATAGGCCCACAAGTAGGATAAAGAGAAGGCCTGGCAACTGCCTAGCCCAGACAGATGTCCAAATGTCAGGCTCTTCTTTATGAATTCATTAATTATTTATTCTTGTAGCACTATTCTTTAGCAAATAATAGGTATAGTATAATGGAACTTTTACTAGAAAATGAAGTGATTTGTTGCAATTGTAGTGGGGCTAGAGAAACTTCTGTAGTTAATTTCTCATCAAAAAAGTCAGGAGGAGCAAAGGTAGTTGTGACAGCCGTTGTTCCAAAGTACACAAGCAAACTTAAGGATATTTTGAGTAGTGATATTGATAGCATGGATCTCATCATCACCCTTGGTATGATTGCTAGTTCCTATTATTTTCATATTCTCCTTAGGAATGCAAAATTCATTAAGGAAATTTTGGGATGCGGCTCAGATGATCTCTTGCACCATATGTTATCATGAAAATCCAATTTTCAATAAAACTTTCTATTTGGATCGAGATGTTAATGTTCCATATCAAACTCAGCATACGCAAAAGATATGTTTGCTTCCGTTGTAAAAATAATAGGTGAAATCTTTCCTACGATATTGTTACATTACAGGTTAATGATTGTAAGAGGGAGCATTCTTTCCATTTAAGACGGTTGGATGTCTGGGGATTGAGGATGAATCTTTGCCTGCATTCTCTTCATATGGTATCTACCTTAAGACACCATTTTCACTGTTTGACTGCCACAAGCACTTAATTTTTGTGTTCCCCCACATTTATCTCTCAATTCCCCTCTTTTCTTGGAAGGTTCATCTTGTTGCTCCCCCTCCATGCACTGGTATTGCTGAATTTACCGGAGATTGGGGAAGTTGAGGTTGGTGTTGCTATAGTTGGAGGTGTCATAAGTACCTAATATGTTCAAGGGAATTATGTATGTAGCGCTAAATTGTAATACATAATGGATGAGGGTTACTTTTGATATTGATGGAAGTAATTATCTATGGAGAAACTATTAATCAGTGATAACGGCAATGATCTCATTCAGATGTTAGTGGTATGGTGATGGCAGTAGTGATGATAATCAATTTTTGATGGTGTGCTACTAGTAGTGATATCTTAAATTATGTTGATGATGATAAAGTTGGTGGTGGTGATGGATAGTGATTGGGTGTGGTAGATTGTTTGTGCCCGATGTAAGAGATGAGGTTATAGTTTAAGTGGGTGAGTAGAAAGTAGTGGTGTTAAATGGGTTGAGCCAGGTCAGCACGGCCCATTTATTCGACCTGCCTCATGCAAATGTGTCATGTCAGCAAAGCACATTTACATCGTGGGCTATGCCTAGTATGACACGGGACTTATATGTTCTGACCCAACACGTTATGTGATCTGTACTATGTTGAGCTTGGCATGCCTATGGGCCGTGCCATGAGCCGGTATGGAATAACCCATATTTAAAAATATAAAAATATATTAAAAAATAAAATTATACAAAACTTTATAAAAAAGAATACATCACATTTTATTTATTTCACAGAATTTTTTTAAAATATAATTTTAAAAAGTACAAAAATTATATCTAATAGTAACTCAGTAATTTTTAGGCCTCATTGTATATACTCTACCACTACTTCTAGAGTCATCCTTTTTATTGAAAGTAAAAATGGTTGGATTTCTAATGCGATTTTTTGTGTCCAACCAATCCTAAAAAAGGATGCACATTTCTACGATTTTCAGTATCTTCCTGCTTCTTTTTTCATCAAATACTCGACGCTCGACACTGAAGGCTAACTTCGACGATGCTATACTTGCTGTTAAGGTAAAAAGATCCCATACCATTGATGCAAATAGGAAAATGTGTGCTTATTGGCCTTTCATTAATTCAAAATCTGAAACTCTATTGCTATGTTAAAAATGTAATCTGATTGTAAGTAGTAAAAAAATTTAGCCAGTAATATATTTTCACTAACTGATTGTATTCCTCATTGAGCTCATTCTAACAAAAGCAAATCTCATCGACCACCTCTATTGTTACTTGTTTTTGCTGCTAGAATGGATGGTTCTAGTATTAATTGTGATGCATACAAGCTATATATTATATGTAAGTTGTGATAAACGAGCCTTTATTTCCTTTGTACTGTCAATTATTCTCATGTTATAGAATTCTTTAAGATATATGTATGCCCTACTTAAATTCATATGGGGATCCATAATTGTGGCGAGGCAAGTTAGCATTGGAGGATTTGTCCAATATTTTAAAATATTTTTTTTGAAAATATAGTTAAATATATTATTAGTAAATATCCTATTTTTAATGATTTTAATATTTACTTAAAATTATTTATTTAAATTTGAAATAATATATTTGCCTCCAATGCTGATATTATTTGGCAGAAAGTATAATTGTCTCGAAAAAGGATAATCAAGCCAGTTTATAATAATAATTGGCTTAATAATGAATTCTCGATGGTGTATTGATACCTACAAGTTCGTTAGTAACAAAATAAAATGTTCAATTATTTCAACCATCATCTAATCAATATTTGTAATTGGCTCGGGTATTAGGATGTTTTTGTCGAGGAAGACGGCTAAAATAGAACAAAAATGATATACGGTCTCCATTTCTAGTAAGTTTAGTTTTATCTTATTGGGTAATAAATTTTCATATTTTTATAACTCAATTTATTTTGTCTGCACAATGTTAATA
>JAODPA010138047.1:0-16143 GCA_025585075.1 Nepenthes mirabilis
TGTGGCAACTATGAATAGCACGGTCATAACAGTGCACTTTTCTTGTTCTTTTCTTTTTCCCATTGTTGGCTTCTTTATTCCATGCAGAAGTCATGTTGCTTCTTTTTTATAATTTTTTTCAAGTTTTCTCCCACGTGAATTCCACCAAGGCCAAGAAGTGAGTTCAAGTGGATATCTAAATGGGTTCAAAAGGTTTTGGTCAATCCTAAATTAGCATCAGTCCAAATTTTGAATCAGAATAAACAAATCTCATGAAGGCAATATCACATACATGATCAGCTAGTCCAGTAACAAATATGAGACTTATGAAATGGGGGCATGGAGAATTGTATTTTTAGCTATAATTGATCAAGAGAACTAACCTTCTAGCAAGATCACATAATATTGACAAGCATTTCCAAGAAAGGGCACTGAAGCTCTAGAGAATAATAATTTAAATCTTTCAGTGAAATTTCACTGACAACAACCAAAACCCATGAAACTTGAACACCATGATCCAATTAAGCACAACCAAATGTAGCAGGAAGTTTGTTATTATTGACAAGGCTCTCCTTCTATCATAAGGGCGTGGGGAAAACATCTTAGTTTACTAGTCATGAGGTAGAAAGGGATTCCACTAATCTTCGTCCTAAAAAGAAGGTTAAGGTACAGTTTGTTAGAAGCTCAGAACATCAAAAGAGATGCACTAAACTAAAACTATCCCCTTGAGATACCCCAATGGCCTAGCACTAGTCTTCCATGAGAATTTGCTGCACTATTGTACTGCTAGATAAAAATCAGCATGAAGCAAAATTGACGTATGTCAGATCAATTGACAAACATTATTACAAAGTGAGATGAGTAGCTTTTCCAAAACTGTTTCTAATGGATTTCTACCAAGGTTGCAGTAAGGCAAGACAACAGAACAAAGCTTTAAAGACAAGCTTCCACAATTGGTGGCTGTAATAGAAAACTTAAAATGGTCTATGCATGCTCCTTTTTGGCCCAAAGATTGCTTCCCAAACCATTGGTGATGTTGGACCCTTCTTATCCAAATGCTCCCTGACGGCTTTCTCATCCAAATAGAACCCCTTCTGTTTTAATGTTTCAATAATCTTATGAGCTTCTTCAACACCCTTCTCCTTGCAAAACTCATCGACCAACACAGTGAACGTTGTCACATTTGGAGAATGACCAGCCTCCAGCATCTCCACACAGTAATCAACAGCATCATCCAATCTCTTACCTTTACAAAGACCCTTGATCAAGACAGTATAACTAAAAGTATTTGGCACAATACCATTATTTTGCATTTTCTTGAAAATTCTCTTGGCATCATCGAGCTTTTGTGCCTGGCAAAAACCATCCACGACGGCAGTGTATATGACAACCTCAGGCATGGAACCCTTCTCGCGCATCAACCCAAAAAGCTTCATAGCATCTTGTATCAACCCATCTTGGCAGAGCCCATCCAGCATAGCCACCGCGTTGGGAATAAGGCCAGTTTCCTTCATTTTCTTAAAAATCACATCCGCATCTTGTGGTGGCTCCTCCACCTTTTCTTCCCGAAACAATGGGGGCGTCACCTTATCCAAATGATTCCTTCTTTTACCAACATCACCAAGCTTAAATTTCTCAAGGAAATCACTCTGGTCTTGCTTATCCTTCTCATCATCATTTGATGGCCTTCTCAAAAATTCAGTAATGGAAGAATGGGAATCCTTCTTGCTCTTATTATCCTCACCAAAACCCACCTTTTGGCCATCATTATCATCGAATTTATCAGGAGAGAAGATCCCTTCCCTTGAGTCTGAACCAACTTTGATCCCTTCCCCAGCAAGGGGCTTATTATTGAAGCTGTGACGGGATGATAATGCCGAGCCATCATCCCCTCCACGCCGCCTGTAGTTTTTACCCTCGAAAGCACTTTCTTTTCGAAATTGCGGAATTCGTCTCTCACCCCTCAAAGGTCTCCCAGGGATAGGATTTGGAGGAACATTTTGATGGGCACTGAGATTTCCACCATCACTCCCAAAATATTTATCATCATCATCGTCATAATAACCATTCTTTCTTGATTGTCCTCCACCTCCAAAACCTTCCGTGGAGCTAAAACAGCGAAGCCCCATTTCCATAGACATAGCCGAAGCATCGGCAACGGCAGGTTGACATAATTTGAAGATAGAATCCGAAATTTTGGATGTAGTAATGAGATTAGAAACCTTACCTCTCATTAATGCTCGCATCTTACGAGTTTGCTCTCAGTTTCTTCTGCTCCCACTCTTGACTCGTCAGGTGGATACAAAAGAGACTCGCGTGTTCGAGGGTTTAAGTTGCGGTTTTGGGGATTTGCCAGCAGAAGTAAACACTGCGCTTCATAGGGGCATATGCGTAATTTAGCTTAGCAAGGGGTCAATTGCCACAAAATACGATAGAATACATCACAGATAGATAGACGACGCTCTTCTCGGATTTGGAAGACGGAGAATGAGTTGCGAGTTTCTGGTGATGGCGTTGCTTCACCAAAAGTTTTCTGCTTTCTCTCTGCCATGATTAGGGTTTCTTTCTCATTGCAACCGTCTGTGAGTGGTAGCACGATTTTGCCTAATACCTTTCCTCGGACATCTTCGCCATGGATTTACGGGTAACTTGCGCTCACAGTCATGTAAATTTTTTAGCCAAGAACTGACTTTAAGAATGTCTCTTCTTTATCGATAGGATTCCCATTATCTGCCTTCAGTTTCGATTGCCTCTAGTGATTATTATCATTTTATGTAGGAATCTGAAGATATGAAAGTCTGCAGCTAATGAACTGGTTCATGCTTCCCCTTCATTTTTACTGTGGCTGGCTGGGCTGCTATTCCATGCCCTTATTCAAGGTTAGTTTGGTTCTACTTACTGAATTTTGCTGGTCATTGATCATATTATACTCAATCATATTATACCAAAATGATTCTTGCCTCACATCTACGTCTAATTTCCCACCGGTGTTTTAAAGTAAAGATTCTCGAATCTCAGCATCGTCCGTCCTCAATTTTCTTACATTATTATTATTATTATTACCTCAAAACCTATTTTCTCACTACACTGCTTCCACAATCTCTAGGCATCTTCCCAACCGTTGAATATCATGCTTATTCAAAGAGTGGTGTTATCCATGCTGAGTTTATGCAAAACTCAATCTTATATTCTTAAAGACTTTCAATAACAAATATTCTTCAATAACAAATATTCTTCTATTTTCGATCAGACAAACAAATATTGCTCATTTAATAACTTGGAATCAGAAATTTTAAAATCCAAAGTTATCTTAGCTTCTGGGATTTAACTCTTCTGCCTCAGAAAATAAAAATTTCAAGTGTATTCATTATTTAACTCAGATTATAAAACTTCAAATTCATGGTATGCACACTGCTCCTTCAACCTCAGTATAATATAGTCTAACTTAACACAAAAGCCATTGGCACAAAAATATCAAAATCTTAGTATCTATAGTAATGTCTACACTAAAAATTTCAAGTATCTTCAGTATTTGGCTCTGACGGGTAAGCCTATAGTGGGCTGGCCCAATAAAAAAAGGCCCAAAATCTAAGAAGGCCCAAATGTGCGTTTGGACTGTTAATGCTAGAGAAAGGGACCATTGCTTGTTGTATACTGTTGACCAGGAGCACTGTCGTAAGTAGACCGAGAAGAGGTAAAAATCTTATATGGACTAGGCCCAGTTTGGCCCACGTTTCCGTACACAACAAGCAATAGTCCCTTTCTCTGATTTCGTGCATTCCTTGAAGCCAATCTGCACTAAAAGGGTATCAACAGATTTAACGCCCTTACCATGAGGAAGGCGTCAGATTCTCTCTTCCTTCATATAATGGACTCTAACGGTAATAAATGTGTAGAGGGAAGGCAAGTAATCTGGAGAACCGTTGCCCGCCAGAAAAGGAAACGATCCTAACAGATTGCACAAGTCAAGCCTTCCTGCTCAAGCTCCGGCAACACCTTAGACATATCCTTCATCCTGGCTGGCTCCTCGGGAACAGTGGGGGGCTCCGAAACCGTCTCCTGTTGCTCAGTCTGCAGTCCCACAGCAGGAGACCCAATGGATAACTCCTGTGGCCCAAGCTCCCCAATAGATGGCTCAAGAGTGATCTCCGCCGGCCGAGGTTGAGGATCAGACGGTAACCCCGCCAGCGCAGGCTGTGCCAGAACAACACCGCCACTCGCCCTGGCATTCAACGTGGCATCGTAAGCCTCTAAAGCCAGTTCCGCTTCAATCTCGGAGGACGACGAAGAAGGCGCCACTGTGGTTGCCCTCTTTGCCTTGGACTAGAGGGACTGGTATCAGACGAACGATGACTTATAAGAGAGGGCTTTGTCCTCTTCTTCCCTCGCAGGGCCTCTGGCGATGGGACCTTGAATTTCTGGACGGGAGAATGAGGCCCCCACTTGACTTTCTTGGCCTCAACACGGGAGACCAAGTGGTCTATCTGGAAATTTCCAATATGATGACACGGACGCCGTCTCAGCCTCAGAAGACGCCCCAGTCTACACATCGGACACCTTGCCCCACTCTCTGGCTAAGGGCCAGGACTCATCCCCGGTAATGAAGAAGAACCAATTTTTTTAATTCTTCAGAGAGTTATATATGACGGTACTTACCCTAAGACCGCCGCGTGGGGTTAGAGAAATCCACTCTACTCCCTGGTTAAGCTTAAAGAGCCTTCTAACCATTGACATCGTCAATAGCCTCAAGTGCTGACGGAGGAATATGCAGAAGGAGTACATATATCAGATTGCATTGGCATGGAACTGTACAATGGGGACTCGAAGCGTCTAAAGAATTGATAGTAACTCGTCGGGAATCGGAAGACAGAGCCCACTCCTCAAATGGGCCTCGTATATGGTCACAAAGCCCACAGGTGGCAGGAAAGCCCTGTTGTCCTTCCCAGGAACACGGAAGGCGATCGCCTTTGGGATATTGTACTCTACGTACAATACCTTCACATCGTTCTCTCTACGGACGGAAGCGATATCGGTGACGAAGGTCATGGTCAGAAAATCTTTTAGGGTTTTCTCTTTCGCTCCTACAGCCTAAGGAAGACGAAGAAACAAAAGAAGGCGTGGGAAAATTTAAAGTGAAATGAACGAGCAACTTAAAGGCCAGTGTGAACACAAAACTGCATCGAAAGCATGCGCCATCATTACTGCCACATATCGCTTTTCAAAATGGAGTCGTTAAATCAGATCCTTTGGCTCATTAAATACCGGGATCCTTAATACACCGCATGAAGACACGTACATTTTTTCTGACAGGATGGCTAATGGTCGCACATCTCTCCTTCTCCAAGTTGCCTGAAAATTTTCCAAAACGGTCAACAAATCCGGTCAACACTTTCTTCTCCAAGTTGCCCGGAAGTTTCCCAAAACGGTCAACAAATCCGGTCAACACTTCCTTTTCTAAGTTGCCCGGAAGTTTTCCAAAACGGTCAACAAATCCAGTCAACAAACCCGGTCAACAAACCCGAAAGTTCGAATCCAAATACGCATCAGGCTCAAATTATAAAATTTCAAATTCATAGTCTGATACTACTCCTTCAACCACATCATAGTATGGTATAAACTTAACGGAAAAGCCTACGACTCAAAAATATTAAAATCTTAATCTCTGCCTTAATCTAATGCAAAAGTCGAGTATAAACTTCCAGATCGAACCCAAAATATGGTATAAACTTAACACAAAAGCCCAGTCTTTTGTTTCTCAAAATCTTAATCTCTACGTAACTTCGACAGTTTGATATTTATTTAAGAGCAATGGATCTTATGCTGCACGAAATCAAAAATAAAAATTGCATACCATGAATACATGTTCAACAAACAAAACAATCTATTAAGCAAATCGTGCACCCCTTGTTAAAGCTTCTCGTAAGAGAGCGAGTTGGGCAAAATCTCCTCATGCAAATGCCTTCATTCAAGATAGAACTGAATTTATTCAATGGCGACAAGATCAACAATTCCATGCCCTTTCCCAGGAGTTATTGAATATTCATAGCCGTTACCTTGACACCAAAGGATGTAGTGTCTAAGTTTTCAATACTCGCGCCAACTCCTTATGCCGTTCAATTTCGTTCAACTGAATGGCTAGAATGGAAGATTTTGCACATTAATGTCTGCCGTTGGATAGAGGGCCATCCGGCAGCTTATATTGCCTTTTCTAATTCCAACTGCCATTGGATTTTGATCCAACTGCGACGCCAGTTTTGTTCCTGAGCCCTGGGCCATCCCTATTGAATGCCACACTAAAAATAATTAGTATTGTTTCCATGGATGGTCTAGCCTGGTCGAAGAACCATTTCAGTTCCACGGCAGAGACTGGTTCAAGGATCAAACCTGGTTCGATCACTGCCATGACCGGCCAAGAGGTGGAGCGTGCCAATATCACAGGCGAGTGTTGCACAGTTGCAGGCCAACATTGACTACGTGTGCAGCCAGGGAGCTGACTGTTGTCCCATCCAAGCCAGCGGCGCTTGCTTCCAACCCAACAACCGGAGGTCTCATGTTCAGTACGCTGTGAACACTTTCTACCAGACCAATGGCCGGCAGCCTTTCAACTAAGATTTCTCCGGCATTGTTGCCGCCACCGTCGATCCAACTAATTGCTCAAACACTCCCAAAACTGTTTAAAACCAAATCATCAGATTTAGTGAGCGTAGAGGAGAGCAGAAGAGAGGAGACAGATTAGAGTTTCAGAGAAAAAGAAGTGCGTCGGCATTTAGAGGTAGAGTTATGGAATGAGCACAAATACAAGGAGACCCTAATTTTCTATTTCAGTTTTTTTATTTTACTGTTATATTTTTAATAGAAAACGATTTTTATAAAATATAAAGATCTATTTAGTAAGTAAAAAATTATTGTTACTTTTAAAAATTGTATAAAAATATAATGTATCCCGAATCCGAGTCTTTGACGGATTCGGGTTCAACTGATCCTTGGGTTCATATTGACATGGGACTCAGTCTTCGTACTTTATATCTTAGGTTCTGTACACCACAATAAAAGACGAGAAGTTTGAGAAAAACGGCAGGGGTTACTTTTCAATTTATCATCCGACATTCAAATCAGAAATCTTTCTTTCACAATGAAGAATATAAAAATCAAATTTGCTAAAAATGATGCAGGAAAAGGAAATTTTGAGTCTGACTTGGAGGTGCACTCAATGTGGAGCAGCTTTTGGTTATAGTGCGCCCGTGGAGAGCGGCCTTCGGTGGTGTGTTCATGGAGAGAGGCTTTTTTGGCCATTGGGTTCGCGGCGAGCGAGTAGTGAGAAAGAGAATGGCGCTTGATTGGTTCGGCATTGCTTGTGTATTTTTGAGCACCGGAGAGAGTGTCCCCCTGGAGTGTGTTCCTAGGACCCTTTATAGTCGTTCAACCTCGCCACCCTTTCTTAGGCGGTAAAGCTGGCTGTCAGCTACCTGTGAAGATCCTTTCCATCCGTTAGAAGATCCCGGTGCCATTTACGGCAATAATGATCGGAAAGAAGGATTCCTTCCTTCCCCACGTAGAGGCCTCACCTCGGGAATATCGGGGCTTCCATTGTGAGGCATGCATTGATTTGGGGGTTTTCACTTATGAGGAGGTTGCCATCTAGGGAGATACTCCATATTGCGGCCAATTAGGGCAGATAATTTGTTGTGCAAGGAAAAGAGTTCATGGGCGGCATTCAGTTTGAGCCGTATTCGGCTATCTGAATGCCATCTTCGGTAAATTGGGGGCATTGATCGCCCTCTGGGCCAACGGGTTGCACTTCTTTTGGGCTGATCGCCTTTTTTGATCCAGCCTATTTTAGCCATCCCCATTATTAGCATCCCCATGCTGAGAGTTTAAATTTTTGGCCTCCGGCATGTTCACGATGAGATGCAACATGCCTTGTCTCTTCAGGCCTTCCCCAGATTTTCCTTTTCATTGTTTCGAGAGTGACTCCTTTGTTTCCTAATTCTCTGCAGATTCGCAGGGTTGGCAGTCCCTTAGTATTTAGTGACCTGATTGTTTCCTTACGTGCTATAAATTGGGAGCTCGCAGCATTTCTTCATATAATCTCCCTCCTTAATTGTTAAAATGGTGTGGGAGCTAGACATTATTGCAAGGCTTGCAGTTTCGGTCACCGGCTCAGAGTTGAGGCCGTCCACGTTCTCTGGTGGCGTTATCTTGGGATACAGCGCTGGGCTGCTTTGGTTATCTCTTTTCATGTCGGTGGCCGCCTTGGTCACTCTTTGTTTGTCGTACTATTGCTTCATTTTCTGATCGGCACTGGGCCTTCTTATCCTCCGACAGTTTCCGGGCGACTTCCCGGGTCGTTCCCCCGCACGTCCCAGTAGTGCCTCATTGTCTAACTGGCATCGGGCCTTCCTTATCGCCTGGCCGTCTATGGGCGGCTGCCTCGGGGGTTCTCTTCGCGTCCCAGTGGATCCTCCTTGTCCGACTAGCACTGGGACTGACTTTTATTCCGGCCACTTGTGGGCGGCTACCTCTTCTTACGACAAGCCTTTGCTTCATCTTGGTGTGTCGTTCTCCTGCTCGAGAGCCCGCCTAAACGGAATAGGGCCTTTGCGGCTAGGCTGCCTCCTTATGTATTTCTTACTTCCCCCTTTTTCGTTGCTGTTATTTTGTTGTACATTGGCCTTTGAGGGCTTTATAACTTGTAAGGGGAAGATTAATGAGAAAACCTAGCAGCTATTTGTGTGTTCAATTCTTTCTCCGTCTTCTACTATTGTGCATTTTTATCTCCCTTTTTTTGGTGCGTCGGAATGGCTCGAAGAGTTGTGGGTCCTGGCCGAGTGGCTGAACTGGCGAAATGGCTGGAACCCAGAGTGGAAGAGGTCTGGTCAAAGAAAGCGGAGTGGATAGCTGACCTACTTTACAGGCCAAATGGTTGAAATCCGGAGAGCAGGGCGAAGCCGAAGTGGTAGTTGACCGGCTTCGTTGACTAAATAGTTGGAATCCAAAAGCAGGGCAGAGTTGAAATGGTAGTTGATCAGCTTCGTTGACCAAAATGCTAGAATCCAGAAAGTGGGACGAAGTCGAAATGGTAGTTGATTGGCTTTGTTGACCAAACCGTTGGAATCTGGAGAGCGAGGCGGAGCCGGAATGGTAGTTAACCGATTTCATTGACCAAAGAGGCTAGGTGGTCAAACCGGAAGGTATTAATATATTGTTTTATGCCGCCGCCAGTTGGGCACTTGGGCAACTGCGCTAAGCTGCCTAGGAACTTACGCTTTTCTGCCACCGACCCATTACTTTCTGCCTCATGTCGTTGCTGAAATCAGCTATATCTTTGCAATAAATGAGATGGGCGATTCGACTTGACGGCATGCTCTCTCGTTTCGACACATGTCTGGCCATAACTGCCGTGCCTTTTCGAGGCGTTGCTTCGTTTTAGCAGCGACAATGGTTATAAAACCTGGAAGCCAATTCGAATTTTCCTCTAGTTTCTCTTTTGTGTTCCTTCGAATCACCTTCACCTTCTTTTTACTTTACTTAGTTTCATGGTGCCCACAGTCGACACGATCCTCTCTGTTCTCAACTCCGGTGATATCAGGGCCCTGTACGTGCAATATAACATCCCAACTTCTATCTTGTTTGCCGTTCCAAGTGAGCATGACAAGGCTTGTTCCCCACCAGTAGGATACATTATTATCCACGAGGCTCATTTGCAGAGTGGGCTTTGTCTTCCCCGTTCTTGGGAAGCTGCTCAATATTTTCCATGCCTTGAGAGTCCCTATCGCGAGGCTCCATGCGAATACTATGCGTTACCTATGTTTCTTGTGCATATTCCTTTGCCACCATTCGAGGATACCGTTAGCGACAGCGATGAGAGTGATTTTTCAGTTTACACAGAGTGGGGATTGGATCTTACTCACCCTCGGGAGCAGCACATCAGCCAGGCCATCCTCAAGCTTGTCAAGAACTGGAAGGACTGATTTTTCTTCATGAAGGTTCATGACGACTGGCCCTTATCTAGAAGTTGGGACAATGTGCCAGAAACCTTCACCGGTAAGCCTTCACGAGAGGAGGAGGAGGCCATTGGGCCAATAGTGGAGTTGGTCCGGGTGCATCCAAACGAGTTTGGAGGGACCACCTCTTGTCCCCCGAAAAAATTGCGTGAGCCTGTTGGGGCTCGCGCTCGGTGACTCAGAAAGCTAAGGCTGCTCCTTCAGTACTATCTAGGTCTAAGAGGGAGGCTGGAACTCTCTTTATTTGGGACTCAACGGGTAGCTCTTCTCGGCGATAGCCTGCATCGACTCTGTCTTCCTCCTCTTCTTCTACCGCTACGGATTTCTGTGTGGCCAATGCATGGGGGCTATCAGTGAACTATCCTAGGTAGAGGCTCCCATTACCCCTTTGCATACCAGCGCTACGGGAGTCAGCGTCGGGTTGTCGTCGTCTAGTCTAGCCATTGTACCCACCAGGCCGGTTGACGAAGAGTCGGCAGGACAGGTTGTCGAAGAGTCGGTAGGACCGATTGTCGAAGAACCGGCAAAATCGGTAGCCGGAGAGCCAACGGAAGCAGTAGGAGCATAGTCGGTGGGTGCCGGTGATGTCAGCTTTTCTGTTGTGCTTCTGCCTGTGGTGAAGGGCCTTTTGGATGCTGTCGTTGAGGAGGTCCATGCGGCCGGAGCTCATGGTGTCGATGAGATGGTGGCCACGGCGGAGCTGGTCCCGAAGGCTGCCGCGCGTGACCTTTCTTTGGGCCTGGTGGAGGCCCTTCCGCCTCTGAGCTCTGAGGCATCCGATCCCATTGGGAGGAGGAAGTCCAGGCACAAATTCATCATAGTATTCCTTCGAAACAAACTTCCTCTTTCCTTCCAATTTTACTGGTGTGGTTTGACCACTTTCTTCCTTCTCTGTCCTTTCTCTTCCTTTTGTTTTTTGGAATCACAGGACCAGAAAATGGCAAATGCCTTGACAAAGTGCCTGCATTAGTGGGTGGAGATGATAGATGAGAGTGAGGAGAAAATCCACCAGCTAGAGGAGTTCTTAAGCCAATCTAGTGCCACTGCTGCGCAGGCCCAGGAAGACCGCTAGAAGGTTGCTACCCTTAGGTTGGAGTTGGCCGAGCTAAGGGAGCGGTTGAAGATGCTGGAGGCTCGAGCCATCATCGTCGAAAAGCTAGCGACCAAGCCTCGAGTAAAGAACGCCAAGCTTGAGGATGAGATGACTACCCGTCTACGCTCAAAGGAGGTGGGCCAAGTGCTGAACGTTAGACTTTGGGAAGGTATTCATCTCTACAGACGGATAGTCACCATGGTGGTTCCAGATTTTTCGGTTGGCTTCTTCGACCCTATGAACCGCGGGGCTCTAGAGCGTGCTCACTTGGTCGACGTTGCCCAAGGCGTAGAGGAGCCCTCCTCTCATCAACCTGGAAGCCCCCAGCCTTAATTGGGATACTTTTTGTATTTTTGGATTTTACTTTTCATTCTTTGTATCAATCACTTGTACCGCATAATTCCTTAATGAAAAGAAAGTCATTTCATAAAGGTGTTGATTTCTCTATTTATGTGCTGTCCTGTTTTTTCACCATGGTCAGCCGGCTAGGCATGCTTATTTTTTGTATTCGGGACCTATGTAGTGTAGGGCCGTTGCTTTACGAGACTTGTCATGTTCTCCCCTTTGACCTTCGCGGACTAATGGCGTGCTGCTCAATGATGTGATGCAACATTTGCCATTAATGCGCTACAGATAGATTTAATTGAGTGAGGAACGCATTGTTTCCCACTGAAGCAACGCAACCTTTCAATGTTCATTGCGACATCGTTTTTAGCTGCATTTTTGCCTATTTAAGAGTGGTGTCTCCCATCGCTCAGTTCACCACTTGCCCCAATTGGTTTTTCTGCTTCCATTATGGTGGATCCAAACATGATTTACATCCCGACTTTGCTTGCTTTGGCGAGGGGAGCTTTGTCTTCCACTTTGCCTAAACCCTCATCCGATGAGAGAAGCAACGATGGGCGAATGTCAACGAAGAATGGCAGAGACGACTCCACGAATGGGGTTGCCGTTGAGGAACAAAACTACTTGGGCATTCCACCACTCAAACCCCACAGTGCCTTGAGAGCTCCTCCATGCCCTAAGTCTGTTGGTTCTTCTCATCAGATATGTCTTTTTCGTTGTGAAGTTGCACAGATTACTGATAGTTGTTTTCGTTGCTAACGTCTTTCCCGCTCGCCTGCCTTTGAGGATACCTTGTGGGTTAGATGAGTTTCTGTCATTGCAGGAAGAGGAAGTTGCTTGCATGTTGCGTGCTCAGACTGACCACATAACGGAGATGGAGCGCCGAGTTAACGCCGCTATCGGTGATGTGCTGCAGAGTCAAAAGTGGGCTAACTACCTTTGCCAGGCCTTGTCAAAGTCTGATGCTAGGGTGCAGAAAGTTTTTGGAGCCCATGCCTAGACTATGGAGAGGATCGCGGCGCTTGAAGGTGAGCTGAGGACAACATTTCACCCCGAGGAGATGGCTCTTGCTCTAGAGGAGCTGTTCCAGGCGGGGATCCATTTCAGCAAGGGGGTCGTTTCCTTGGCGGACCCCAATTTTTCCATTGGCCTCTTGGATTCGAGGAATGCCGGAACTTCTCACTGCCCGAAGTTGATTGGATACCCGGTCAGAGGTGGTTAGAGGTCCGCGCCACGTCCCTAAAGGGGTCCTCCATCTTAGGGCAGCCACCTAAATAAATTGTAGGTATAGATGATTCTTTGTACACACGGGGCCTTCAGATGCCCCTAAAAGCATATCCGGGCTGTTTGATGCCGCCATGCACTTGCATATTTTGCGAATATAAACCGGCAGCATATGCATCCTTTTTCTTGATAATATTTTTTTGTTTCGGGTGTTGGCTCCTGGAGCGTAATCCTGGGCGTCCTGCCTACCGTTAGAGCATGCGGTCTTTTTTTGCACTTAACTCCAATCTACTGACTATCGCTGACTAACGATGTTATCTCCTATGGGAGGAGATCGTCGCACACGTGTTGTGGAAGCCCCATAAGATTTTTTGTTCGACCCGAAGGGGCCGCTTGGCATAGAACTAAGGTCTAATCGGACCGTTTATGCGCCGCTTGGTACGGGACAATGTTTTAATTCGACCGCTTATTGGCCACTTGGTGTGGGACAAGGTTTAAGCCGACCGCGTATGGGTGGCTTTGTGTGATACCAATGTTTAATCCGACCGCTAATGGGCCACTTGATGTGGGACCAATGTTTAATCTGACAGCTTATGGGTCGCTTGGTATGAAATCTAGGTTTTAATCCGACAGCCTATGGGCCGCTTGGTATAGGACCAAGGTTTAACTACATGTGAGCAAAGGTTCACCCGACTTAGGGGCAGTTTAGGTTGTCTGATTTCATGCTATTTCATGCTAGCATTTACATGGAAAAAAATAGAAATAACAAAAGCATGCAAAAAAATGAAGCATTTTATTAAACGTGATACAATATTACAAGCATTCTTTAGTACACACGTGACCTACCTGGGTCTGGCGAGAACCTCACTAGCAATATCTTTTCAGATGGACGGTGTTCCACGTCCTTGGAACCTGTTATGGGTTCGAAGCTTGTATGTCCCATTCTGCAGAACAGCAGAGATGAGGAACGGGCTTCCCAATTCAGAGAGAGTTTGTTCCGGTTGGCTATCTTGCCGGTGACATCAATGCTCCGCACGACCAGATCTCCCACCTCAAATTGTCACACCTTTACTTTTTTTGTAATATCAGGCAATCTGCTGTTGATAAACGGTCGTGCGCATCCTTGCCGCGTGCCGGGCCTCTTCTAGTAGGTCCAAGTGCTCTCTAAGTTGCTGAGAGTCACTAAGCGGGTCAAAGGCCTGGACCTAGAGACTTGGAAGCCCAATTTTGACCTGGATTGTGGCCTCAATTCCTTAGCACAGACTGAAAGGCGTTTCGCATGTCGACTCTTTGGGTATTGTCCGATATGACAATAGCACGGATGGCAACTCGTTAACTCAGAAGCCCCCTGCGTCCTCCAATTTGGCCTTTAGTCCGTGCAATAGGGTTCGGTTTATAACATTCACCTATCCGTTCGTCTGCGGATATGCTACCGAAATGTGAACCAATTTAATGCCCAGGCTGGTACAATACTTGGTGAAGTATTTTTCGGTGAATTGAGTTTCGTTGTCGATCACGATGACCTCAGGAACCCTGAATCTGCAGGCTATACTCTGCCGAACAAATTCTGCGGTATTTTGCTCGGTTATCCGGGTTAATGGGGCGGCTTCGACTTATTTTGTGAAGTAGTTGATATTTACCATGACGAACTTCCTTTGTCCGGATGTAATACGAAATGGGCCAAGAATATCGAACTCCCATTGTTCGAATGGCCTGGGTGCCTAAAGAGTTCTCAACTCCATTGGTGGCTAATGGTGAAGGTTGCCATGGACTTGAAAATTCTCACACCTCCTCACAAACTCCACGGCGTCATTTTTCATGGTCGGCACGTAGTATCCCCGACGCATCAACTTGAAAGCTAGGTTCTTGCCAGCGATGTGTGACCCATAGATTCCAAGGTGGACCTTACTCAATGCATAGTCAGCTACTTGTGGTGTAAGATACCTGAGGTAAGGGGTCGAGTACCCATAGTGGTATAACTTTTCATCCGCGATGTAATACCAGCTATCTTCTTTATGCGCTTAGCCTCGGCCAAATTTTCTAGTAGGGATCCATCCATGATGTACCTCTAGTAAGGCGACATTCAGTTTTCGCCGTTGGAGACCTGCATTGCTTCTTGCTCTTCGATGTTAGGAGAGACCAAGATCTCTTGCATGTCCCTAGAGTACTGTTCCAGACTCTCTGCAGCCACTGTCCTTGCAAGTTGGTCGACTTTCTAAGTTTCGGCCCTTGGGATGCGAACTACTTCGAACTTGTCAAACTTTTGAATCATACTCTTTGCCTTATCCAAGTATTTGGCGAGCAACGGGTTGGACGCTTAAAACTTTCTCGGACCTGGTTGACAATCAGTTCTGAATCGCTGTAGACAATTAAATGTTTAGCCAAGCATTCTTTGGCAAGCTGTAATCCTACGAGTGGGGCTACGTATTCGGCCACGTTAAACCCAAGCTTCAAGGAGTATCTCACTTAGAACCCGTCAGGGGTCCTTAGGATCACTCTGGTCCCACTGCCCAAGTTTGTCGACAAGTCGTTTACATAAAGAACCCAACTTGGCGCTTCTGCCTAGAGGTCGACATCACCGGTGTAGTCTATAAAAAAATTGGGGTTGTGGTCTGAACGATAAAATCGGCCAGTGCTTGTCCTTTGATGGCTAGCCTGAGCGTGAATTCAATGTTGAATTCTTTAAATTTGATGGCCTACCTAACCAATTGTCCTGATACGTTAGGCTTTTACAGGATACCTTTTAATGGATGGTCGGTTAGTACTACTATCCAGTGCACTTAGAAGAAGGGCTGTAGGTTTCTGGCCAAAAAGACGAGTGCCAATGCAAACTTCTCTGCATGGGGATATCAAGTCTTGACGTCGGTTAGCATTTTGCTAACATAATAAACTGACCGCTACGCGTCGGACTCCTAATGAATCAAGATGGAGTTCAATGTCGCCTCTGAAATTGTTAAGTATAGGTATAGGTCCTCACCCTCTCTCGGGGACGTTAGGAGAGGAGGGCTGGCCAGGTACTCCTTCAGCTCGTCAAAAGCGGTCTGACAATCGGTCCTCAATTGGAATCCGTTTATCTTTGACCCCTTTAAGACCTTGAAGAAAGGAAGGTACTTGCCTCCGAACTTAGCCAAGAAGCGGGAGAATGTTGCCGAGCTCCAAGTTAGCCTCTAGACATTATTCACATTTAGTGGTGGGGTCATGTCGATGATGGCATTTATTTTCTTAGGGTTCGCCTCTATCCCTTACTGTGAGATGATAAAACTCATGAACTTTTCGGATGATACTTCGAAGCACACTTAGAGGGGTTTAACTTCATCTGATGTACTCGTAGCACCTTAAAGGTTTCGGGAGATTGCGAATATGGTCATCGGTGATCCTACTTTTGACGAGCATGTCGTCACCGTACACCTCTATATTCCGATCAATATTCTTTTCAAACAGTTTGTTCACGAGTATTTGGTAAGTGGTGACTGCGTTTTTCATGCCATTCCCATCAAA
>JAODPA010138058.1:0-16136 GCA_025585075.1 Nepenthes mirabilis
CAATTATAAAAGAAACTCAATTACATAGTATTATTTTATAGATATACAATCAAAATTAAATATTTAAAAGATCTCTAATCACAGCCTTAAAAATTTTTGATGCATTTTTTTGGAGTTGATGATCACAGATCAATCGGGCCTCCCTTTGATCAGGCATGTGGGTCCAGTCATCCGTTAATCAGAGGTCTAAAAAGCCTCTAATCACAACCTTAAAAGTTTTTGATACATTTTTCTAGAGTTGATGATCACACTTCAATGGGACCTCCCTTTGATCAAGCATGTGGGTTCAGCCCTTCGTAAATCAACGGTTCCAGGGCTCTTCATCGGAGATCTAGTTGATATGTCCTTTTACGAGATAGATGAGTCAACAAAGCTACCGAATTGACCCTGAGAGGTTCGTCTTGTTCTAAATGTGTTCTCTCGCACGGAGACGCCGATCGTGTATTTTCAACCGTGGGATCATGGTGGCATCATCGTGGGGGCTTGGACAGTGGATGATAAAGCGATGGGTCACCAACGAGAAGAAGACAAAAAGGGCAAGGAGGCCACATGATAATTAATGAACTTAAATGCATCTGATTGAACTGACTGTACGCACGTACACTCGGCAATGGCACCTACACGCAGCGTCTCGGCCAGCGAGCGAGGTGATCTGAGAAGGAAACTTGTGATAGGAACATCAACACGCTAGCTTAGATTCTTCACTTGGACTGAGCAACACGCTTTCCTTTTCTTCTTCATTAGGTTGCGAGATAAACCGGCGATCTTCTGATCTTTTCTTTCTCTCTTCACCCTGTTATTCTGTCTCTCTCTGTGCACACGGATGAAATGTGGGCTGATTGTGATTGAATTCCGAAGTGGCAGGCAAAGAGTACAGACATTGATGATGCGTAGAGAGCGTTAATGGAGGGAAATATTGCTGAACCTTTTCGCCTTAGCTTTCAGGTTCCTTCTTCAATTTTTTTCTTCACCTTATTTTTTTTTTCTTGAGATGATTTTATTCAGTTTCCTCGTTTTACTGATTGTCTTCGTTTTCTGAAGCGTGTCAAGTTAGCTTCCATCCACAGTACTGTCATAAGGAAATGGCTGAAGTTATCGGTGAACTAATTCTGTCGCAATGATTTCTGATAGTTTTTTATTAATTACTAAGAAAATTGTTAGCATAATGATAGTGTGGTCATTATTCTGCTAATAACGAAAAAGCATCATACATATCAGAAACTAATAAACAGTTATAAAGCATATAACGTGAAAAGGATTCTATTATGGCTTGTAAATGATGCATTAGAGTTTTGACGGAAACTACCATCGTGCTATGAATGAGATCGGATTTTGACAGATGTTATAAAATAATGATTGTAAAATCCTTATTGAGATTTGAAATTCTCACTCTTTGAGCGCCTTCATCCTCTAAGCTTAGCTTTGTATTTGTTACTTTAGACAAAATCATGATGTTGGACCTCTCGATCATAATATATGGAGCATTTTCTTTTACCAGAAACTGTAGTATTTGCGAGAGTGGATTCAGGGAAGCCAATTAAGGATTTATTGAATTTATATAGGTCCGTATGCATAGTGATGCCTTTTCTTCAACGCAGGCCTTGCTATGGAATGTTGATATGTGCTGCATCCCTTTATTGCGTGGATGGATCCCTTTTTGGCAATCTTATTATTTTCTTAACCGGTTTGAGTGTCTAATAATAAAAATGGGATTTAAACCCAAAAATACCAATAGGGGTGAATATATATTGCACGTGAAAGCACAATTTAAAAATTATAGCAATTCAAATCAGGTTACTAAATTACAAATCTAATTGTTAGTCATCATTCCACCACCAATGAAAAACATATAAAATACTCTGAATGCAGTAAAATAAGTGATACAAGATTTGGTAATGAATGGAAGCTTACAAACTATGTGTTCCAAGAAAACCCTTCAAGTTATCATTCACCAACTTGAGAAATCCACCATAATTAGAAGACTCAATTTATAGATTACTGAAGAGACGTGCTGCCCTAACTGACCGACTGCAGACACATGACTATCTAAGTCCCACCGTAGATCTACAGCATTGCACCGATCCAAGCACTTCTGATTTCTCTCAGTAGATCTTCAAAACATGAACTCGTCAAATCAACTTGGATGCTCCAACTTGAACAACATAACTCCTTTAGACTACCCTAAAATGCAACACACAATTTGCAGAAATAATTATAGTATACTCGGACTCATCATCACTCTATCTCACAAAATAAAATGGAAATTAAGACACTTGAGTTCATGAAAAACATAACTATTAGATATATGGAAAACTCTACTCTTGAGTCATGTTTTTCTCTCGACTAAAAACAGATCTCCCACTCCATTTTATAGGGATAATGGGCAAAAACATATCCCAACCTTCAGTCAAAGTAGTTTCCAACTAGGGGAAGTTGGTGAAGAAATTGAATTGCTCGAGCCTCTCTCGCTCTACAGCTTGTCTCTGAAACATCATAGTGCAGGTTCCGCTTGAGCCTCAATGTTGCGGTTAACCTGCACTTGTTTTTGGACTGCTGCTGCTTGAGCTTCTATCTCGTGGATATCTCACACAGCTATGTGACCCGCCCAGTCCATCTTCCTTCTACGGACGATGGTTTTTAATCATAAGACGCACTTATATAATTTTTGTATTCCAACAATCTGAAATCTGAAAGACAACCTATATTAAATTCACAAATAATGTCGTAGAAGATGTCAACATTGTCAGACCTAACTAGTTTTCACCATTGTTAGTACTGCATTTGAAGGGTAAGATCTGTGTTGTTCCTTAGACATAAAAGATTGATTTGAAGGAGAATGCCGGTTTTGTTCTTCGTGTCTGAAATTTGCTTCTTTAGGTGGTAGTATTATGTTTCACTTTGAAACCATAAGATCCACAGGATTCTGCTTTTTTCTAATTATGGTACTGGCACCTGTCTATTTTTTTAATTGGTTAAACAAGAACTACTGAAGAAGTTGTGCAAATGCGTTCCTGTTTGCTCAACTTTTATGAGATTACTTTGAAGTTAGTATTTCTTAATTGAAATGATGAAAACGTATGGTTGCCTAGAGTTCTTGTGATACTGATTGTGTAAGTACTGATATTGATTGCAAAAGGTAGAACTAGTTAAATGCTGGTTGTTTGATCAAATTTACAAAGTCCATGACTCTGTTATGCTCTCCTTTTATTAATATTCAATTTTCTAAAACTAGCAGATAGAGTCTATGCACTCTGGCTCTATTTCATTTGGAAGGTTTGAAGCAGAATCTCTATCATGGGAAAGGAGATCTTCCTTCTCGCACAACCGATATCTTGAAGAAGCTGAGAAGTTCTCAAAACCAGGCTCAGTTACTAAGAAGGCGGCATATTTTGAAGCTCATTTTAAGAAGAAGGCTCTTCTCTACCAGGCTTCATCTGAGGGTCTGGCAGAAATAGGAGATCAAGTTAATGAATGTGATCCTGAAAAAGCAGTTACTGATGAGGCAAATGATGCAAAAGTTATGTTTTATACAGAGGAATATGAGTTGGTTGATGAAATTCATGGGGATGCCCTCTACAATGAGAGTCCTGTCAGTTCCAAGTGCCATGGAGATTCTCAGGGTGCAGTTTTTGAATTAGAAGTTGTGGGCTCTACACATTCTGAGTCCCAAAAAGAATCAGCTTTGGACAATGTTGACCTAGAGGACAATGTTGATCCAATGGAAAATTTTGTCAAATGCAACTATTCTGAGGAAGCACATCATACTGATTCTGGATCTCATAATTCTGCTGTTGTTCATGATGAGCGTGATTTTGAAGTAGAACACTGTAGTGATGAAGGTGTTGATGTGTTAAAGGGAACGACTCAGACATTGGGTGGAAGAGCTTTGGATACTAGTTTGGAGAATCTTCAAAATGGTGCTCCGAAGGTGCATATGTATTGCACATTCTGTGATCTCACATTTTGCTATCGCTTGAAATTCACATCTTGCCTGCTGGAAGCAATCCTCTGGCTGTAATCACAACATGCACATTTATTTTGACGAGAAAACATAGTGATAATATTTAGACATGGCTTGTATATTTTGTCTTATTACTGAATTAATGAATGACTTGTAAATTTTTAACTGGCTGTGTTCTTCTGTTCTATATTTTCACGGCATATCTCATTTCCTGATTCTAGGAGAAGGCCAGAGAGGAAATCAGAATCTCGGAGTTAGGATCAAAGTCTCACTACATATCCCAGGCTAGCAGAACTGAAGCAGTTACAGGTACTGGTTCGAAGGAACGGCAAATGCCATCAAGAATGAGGTCTGGAAAGAAGTTGCCACGATCCACTATTCCATCATCAAGAACATCACAACTACTCTTAAAACCAGAGGTATTTCTTAAATTAGGGCATATATATAGTATTCAGCTGTTGGCGTGAATTGCCAGACATAATCTCCTAATTATAGGAATAAATAATTAGGGAAATATAGCATGATTCCCTAAAAGATATTCGGTAATATAATATTTCATAATTTAATATATCCTAATTTAATGTAAAGCCAAAAATAATGAGCGCTTAAAATAGCTTAGTTGCAGTGTATATATATACCCCTTCATCCATGTAAAAAAAAAAAAAAATCAATCAATGAAAATTGTTCTTTGTCAATATATGTTTCTCTGATATGGTATCAGAACACCCTTATCCTTCCAGTTCCTGTGCTCTCTAAACTTCTTTTACTATCTCAAGTAGTCATCACTATATCCCAATTTTGTCCAATTTTATATGTCCTAATTTCATCCTCTTCACTGTTGTTTCTCCCTCTCCTATGCCTGATCTTCCAGACACTTTCAAACAGCATCTTTCACTCTAATCTTCCAGTGCCTTTCCCCCTTCCACCATTATCATTGAACTCACCACCAAAATGACGAAAGCCTTGACCAAAGCCACATCCCCAATTTCAATGACCGACCTCTCTGTTGCTTCGATTGGCATCAAATTAGACTGCACCAACTATGCCCTTTGGTCCTAGGTTGTGGAGATGTACATCTCCGACATGGATAAACTAGGATACGTCAATGGCAGCTGCTCTTAGCCGCTTCAGATGGACCCTTCCTTTTGGTAGTGGTGTACAGATAATGCCATTGTTAAAGGTTGGTTGATAACTCCGTGGACCCCTCTCTGATTAGCAATTTTATTTGATTTCCTACTGCCCACTAGGTATGAAATTTTGTTGCTACTATCTACTTCGACGGTAGTAATACATTTCAAGTGTATGACCTCTAGTGGAAAGTGACGCGTCTTCGGAAACTCGTGAAAAATATTAAAATGATTGTCAAGGATTATGGCATGAAATTGATTTTCGCCGCCCAAATCTGATGGAATGCCTTGCCAATATCCAACACTATAACACTCTCTTGTAAGAGGACAAAGTATATGTTTTCTTGGATGGACTTAATGACTAATTGGATAACAGTCGTGGTGAGGTTCTATGCCCGCGGCTATTTGCTACCATTGAACAAGCTTACTCTCATGTTCGGCGAGAAGCCGTTCGGCAAAAGGTTGTGCACGTTGAACGCCCTAACAACATATCTACAACTATTCTAGCTTTTAGAGGTCTCAAACAGACCTCGTCTGTCTCAATCCCCAATGGATATCTATCCCTTCAAGGAGGAAAATCCTGTCCCAAGCCAAGAACCACTATTAATGGGGTCAAGTGCTCATGTTGCAGTAACTCATAAAACACCCATGCAACCTGCTTCGAACTTCATGGATGCCGACTAGTGGGCTGAATTCTGGGCTCAAAAACATAAACGAAAATAAGAGGTATAGCTATCGAAAATATGGGAGGAATGGGTAAGGCATCAGTAGTTACAGTAGAGCCGTCTTTCTCCCTCATATCGTCCACTATCTCTTCAGACCCAAATTTAGGTAATATGCTCTTTGGTTTATACCACAATATTGATAGGTGTGCCTGAATTTTTTATTTTGGCACCACTAATCACATGATGTGACCTTTGACACTAGAGATTTCATGGACTCATCCTTACCTTGATGCTCTAGTATTGCCAATGCCAATGGTGTTGTTTCTCTATTGATAAGGGCTAGCACTGTAATGTTGTCATCAGCTTTATCTTTGTCAAATACTTTGCTTGTCCCCCCTATTTCCCACAAATTACTATCTGTTAGTCAAATTACTACTGACTTGCAGTGTGTCATACTCATCTACCCTTCTTTTTGTCTTATTTAGGATATTCTCACCAAGGAAATCATTGGGTATGGTACTAAGAGAGAGGCCTATATTACATGAACGATTTCAACATGGGTTGAGCAAATCACATGCACCATTTGGTGGATGCCAAGAAATAACAAATTTGGCTTTGTCATTATTGGTTAGGGCATCCTTCAATTGGTTACCTACAACACTAATTTCCATATTTATTCTTAGATTTGTCAATTTTGGATTTTAAATGTGAAATTTGCATTCTGGCTGAAAGTCATGAGATTCAGTACCTTTTAAGTATGAATAAAAGTGATAGTTCACTCAGATGTCTAAGGCCCATCCCTAGCACCGAATGTATCTGGTTTTTTCTAGCTTGTAATAATAGTTGATGATTGTACTTGGATGACTTGGCTGTACTTACGGAAGCATAAGTATGAAGTGCTGGATGTGTTTAGTTCATTTTATATAATGATTCAAATACATTTTTCTGCTAAGGTTCGGATTCGTCGATCCGATAATGTTGGTGAATATGTGAATTAGTAATTTCATGACTATTCTTGGCACCATGGAATTTTTTATGTGACGTTATGTCCTCAAACCCTTCAACAGAATGGGGTTGTTGAGCAAAAAAGAACCGTCATATCCTTGAAACTGCCCAAGCTCTTGTACTCGAAGCTTATGTACCCAATCAACATTGGGCCAATGCAGTTGCCACATCTGTGTATTTCATTTAGCAGATGCCATCCAAAGACTTGGGTTTTAAGATTCTGTTCTAAGTCCTATCATCTCATGTTTCTCCACCTACATTGTTGATGCTTCCTTCTCGAGTCTTTGGTTGTGTTGCATTGGTTCACCTCCACAAGCATTAATGAACAAAATCTAATCCATGTGCTATTCGAAACTTCTTCTTAGGGTATGCCTTAAATCAGAAAGGATATTGCTGCTATGATCCCGCCACCAAATGCACCTTTATAACTATAGATGTCACCTTCCTTGAATCCGATACCTTCTTTCATACATTGGAATCCCATTCATCTCTTTAGGGGAGCTACGAGGTGAAGAGCTGAGTTGGTTAGATTTTGACTGGCTAAGGTTCAACGAGGAACTACACATGGTGCCAGAGACTGTCCATACGGATATGTAGCTAGCGGGGTTGGTGACTGCACCTACAAAAATAGCACAAGCAGTCCCTTTTCTGAGCAATAATGCATCGCCTATAGAGCCCGGTCACATAGCACCCCCTCTTGGCTCAATACCCAGTGATCCATCTCCCGAGAATATTCCGGAGGTACGCTCCCCTATCAACCATTGTAATTTTAACAATATGAATACTCATGCTATTGGCTATTAGTTACCTTTCAGGCTTAATCGTGGCAAGCCATCACATTGATACTCTCCAGATTTCGAAGACAAATGGTCAAAATATCCGATTGCTAACTATGTATCCACAAAATACTTCCTACACCACTCAAAACCTTTGTGTACAAGATTTCTTCTCACAGTATTCCCACAAGTATTGAGGAAGCTCTGGTAGACCCTATGTGGGTTCAAGCCATAAAAGAAGAAATTGATGCATTGTTAAAGAATGAAACCAGGACTCTTGTTCCTTTACCTAAAGGGAAGAAAATAGTGGGATGTTGATGGGTGTTCTCCATTAAATTCAAAGCTGATGGATCAATTGAAAGATATAAAGCAAGATTGGTAACAAAGGGTTACACACAAACATATAGAGTAGACTATCAAGAAACCTTTTCACCAGTTGTCAAGTTGAATATGGTAATGATTTTATTATGTCTTGCAACCAATCTTGACTGGCCACTACATCATTTGATATAAAAAACACCTTGCTTTATGGTGATCTTAAAGAGGAAATCCACATGGATGTTCCGCCGAGCTATACAACGACTTTAGGAACAAAAATTGTGCGTAAGCTTCATCAAACCCTGTATGACTAGAGCAATCCCCTCTAGCCTGGTTCGGGCGATTTAGCAAGGCAATGAAGAAGTATGGCTTTCGACAAAGCAATTTAGACCATACACTATTCCTAAACATCAATTAGGCAAAGTAATCACTTTGATAATTTATATAAATGACATGATTATTACAAGAAATGATCCAAAAGAAATATCTAGACTTCAAGAACAATTAGCGACCAAATTCGAAATGGAAAATTTGGGAGGTTAAGTATTTTTTGGGTATTGAAGTTGTTCGATCTAAATAAGGTATAGTTCTCTCCCAACAAAGATACATGCCAGACTTATTGATAGAAACAGGCCTATTAGAATGCAAGCTTGCAAATACGCCGATAAATCAAAATCACAAACTTGAAAAATATCCAGACTAGGTGCCAAGAACTAAGGGAGATATCTGATATTAGTTGGAAAGCTTATTCATCTCTCACATACTAACCTGATATTGATTATGCTGTGAGTATAGTAAATCAATTTATGCATTTTCCAAATAAAGACTATATGAATTCTATTATTCGAATTCTTCAATACTTTAAGTCCTCTTCGAGGAAAGGACTTATATTTTCAAAAAATAATCATTTAAGATTTGAAAGCTATACCGATGTAGATTGGGTAGGAAATATTTGAGATGGAAATTCCACCTCAGGATACTTCATATTTGTCAGGGGAAATCTTGTTACATGGAAAAGTAAGAAGCAAAAGATAGTAGCTTGATCAAGTGTAGAAGCTGAGTTTCGTGAGATGGTTAAAGGTCTTTGTGAGCTTCTCTAGCTTAAATGACTATTAACAGAAATTGGCTTTGCCCTAAGTTGTGAGATGGACTTATTCTATGATAACAAAGCTGCAATTGATATCTCACACAATCCAATCCAACATGATTGAACCAAGCATGTAAGTAGATTGATATTTCATCAAACAGAATCTTAAAACCAAGATAGTTCAATTTCCTTTTGTTAAATCAGAACACTAGTTGCCCGACATTCTTACAAAGACTGTATAAAGCAAAAAATTTTACAACTCACTTGACAATTTGGATATGCAAGATCTATATGCACCAACTTGAGGGGGACTGTTGGTGTGAGTTGTCAGACATAATCCCCTAATTATAGGAATAAATAATTAGGAGAGTATAGCATGATTCCCTAGAAGATATTCCCTAATTACTACTCCCTAATTTAATATACCCTAATTTAATGTATAATAAAAAATAATGAGTGCTCAAAAATAGCTTAGTTGTAGTGTGTATAAATATATCCCTTATGCCATGTAAAAAAATCAGTCAATGAAAATTATTCTCTATCAATATATGTTTCTTTGACGTCAGTTCCCCATGTACATTTTGATTCAAAAAACAAAAGATACCCAAATAAATTATAAACAGTGCTTCTATTATCCAACTATGTGGATAGTTATTGAGGCCAGAGCAATTACTGAAGGTACAGATGGGCTTAAAACAGCTTCAGAATGAGGTGGTGACTGGTGAGGAAGCATTTAGTCCATGATCTAACAAATGACCCCTGCTAGAAGGGGAAAGCGTACAGGCATCATGTTCCCATCTGTAAATAATTGTTGGGGATGATAATGGTACTGAAATTAAGAGCATGAGAGTGTTTAGTTATACAGTATTCATCTTGTTTGGTTGTTGATGGTTCTCTCTCTCTTCCCCACCCTTTTCTTTTCCAGAGTCCTGAAGGTTCAAAGCCAAAATGTCTTGATCAAGACAAAAGGTAAAACTTTTTCCTTGCTAAAGAAATACTCAAAGTGGACATCAGTTGAACCATGATAATGTGTCTCATTTATGTTGTAGCAGTGAGAAAGAACTTAAGGCAAAGAAGGCAGTTGAACTCCCTACTTCTACACCAGGGAGGACAGAATTTAGAATGCATCAATCATCAAACAGGTTTTTAAAAATGAGAACACTTGGTTGATACGATCAAAATCTCTTTGATTATAGCACATAGATCCTGATGCAGGCATTTTTTTCTAGGACCAAGCATATTGTGACTTCATCCAAGAAAGAAAATAAGCTGAATGCTATGACTTCCAATTACAGAACTGGTGAAATAGCGGAAAAAGGGAGAGAGGTAAGCAAGCATGATGACTTATGATTTGTTATTAATATTGTTCGTGGCATGGAATTGTGTGATCTTTTATGTTTTCCCCTTTAAAGTTTAAAGAGAAAATGCATGCACTAGCGTCTTCTATTGTCAGTAAGTACAGATTTATGATGTTTCCTTCAGCACCATGAGATTAACATATCAAATTTCAAAAAAAAAAAAAAAAAAGATTTTTTGCTTTTTTGGTCTAAACATGCTCCTGATGATGAATGTTACCAACCATTTTTCATCATTCACCTCAAGTTACTGCAAAATGAATATAAATCAAGGAGGGATTTTTTTCTTGGACAAGAATGAGCTTGAGGGAGTTGTAAAATCATAATAAATTTGAAAGAAATTGTATCTTTACATTGGAATTAGGTGTAGGATTAATAACCTGTTAATCAATAATTGCTTTTGCAGGAAAATAGTGCAGTGCAGATAAGACAATTTCAGAGAAGCCTCAATTTTAAAGCAAAACCCTTGTCTTCTTTCTACCATGAAGTTGTGCCACGAGTGTCAAACAGGCATAAGGTATGCAGTGAAGTATATATATCCTTCATAATCTTAAGCTTCTAGTATCCATTCTCCATAATGCTGTCTTTTGCTGCTGGGATCTTAATTCAGAACTACTTTATCAGTTGTCTCCCAAAGAACACATTACCTTACATTTTCCACGTTCTTGATATTCTGCTTTGACATATCTGGATTTTAGTAGAAAGCTATTTCTGCAGTGAATCTTAGTTTCAAAAGTTGACAAATGTTCTCCTTAATTGGAAGTTCTTATTGGATAATTACTTGATTGCTTCACCATGGACAGCTGAAGTTGGGTTGTCATAGAATGGAAGGGGAATCCAGTATAGGGTTAGGAAAAAAGAGAGGAATATTCATTGATGTAGTCTGTCTTAAAGCATATGGTTTTTTTGGTGACTTGCACCATATGTTTCGTGAACACACACTTGTGGTTGTAACCTCCTCCCCCTTTTCTCCTGGTAATACCTGTCTTCATCTTCCAAACCTTGTCTTCATCTTGCAATGAAAGATGACCTCAAATCACAATGGTACTACTATCCCTGATGTCGGTCTATGTGATTTAGGCAATGCCAAACAGCGGTAAATCAATCAAGGTTCAAAATAACTTGTCACGCTTAACTATGAGTGGGACAGCAGCTTTCTCAAGGGTGGACAGCAAGAAAGCTATTTCTACCTGCGAATCCACAAAAATAGCGGAGTTACCACGAGCTTTTAGAGGACAAGATTCTGATATGCCTGAAACATCCATATCCCATGTAATCTCTGCAGCTCGATCAACCAGTGGAAACCACGTTCCCAAAGTGGGTTTGAAAACTTGGGTCATAGGGAAGAATGAGCGAGAGAAGGTAACCGGTTTGCAATATCATCTGGTTGGTGTTGGTGGAAAGACCACAAAAGCTCAAAAATCTGAGGCGAGGCATAGGGTTGGAATTGGAAGGAAAGGCAGTGAGATGGTGAGGAAGAATACAAAAGGTGTGAGCTCAATCACGAGTCATCTAACAGTTGGTGTTGCCTCGTAAACACCACTAAGCTGGTTCTGCAGTTGCATCGGAGAAATTGGCTTGGAAATTTATACATTCTGCCGAGGAGGCTCCATCCTGCTGTGCTGCCTGCTACTATCACAAATGAAGGTAATAAATGATAAAGCGGCAGGCATCTTTGTTAGCTGTCAGCTTCTCATTTTCTGTTGCCGAATGCATTCACTTAGCTTGTAATGTTAGCTCCATGCATATATACTAAATATGGCTCCACTTGCTTTGTTACTCTCGAGTTGAAGACCTAATATAATATGTGTTTCGGTGATTGGTTTGTAGGCATAATTAATTACTACCTTGCAGTTATTTATAAAGGCAGTGACCAGAAAACTAAAAAGAAGAATTAGGTGCCCTAAAGTGAGGAAATCCATAATAAAATGATATATTAGTTAAAATATGAATATCATCCTGCATATTACGAGTGGGTAAACTGAATGGACATCATTGTCAAGCTTTCACTTGCTTGAAATTGGTGACTTTTGATTGTGGCAACACAAGTTTTGAGCTTGATCAATCAGGCTTAGACTAAGGTTGCCTTGTATCTTCATAGGGATGGGAAATTCGGCTGTCTCCAACTGTTGGATTATTCAGCCTGTAAAAATAGTGGGATATGGATGGTTTTAGGTTGCCCTGCCTAGACCATAGTTCGCCCATATGATCCGTATTTATGCGCTTTATATTTGCCTGGAGTTCGTTTCCAGAAATATAGTCATCCCTACTCGCTCATTTGAATCCCGTGAGCCTCTTATCCATTCTCATTCAATTATGGTAGGGAAGCAAGTCAAAATAAAAAAGCTTACATTAGGTTTAGGGATAATCGGGTTTCTTATTCAAGACTTGTATTATTTGATGATATTCAAACCAAAAAGAAAATTGTCTAACCATATCTTACTGAATAATCTAACTGAATTAAAAAAACTCTTTATGAATTTTCACATAATTTTAAGAATTTTTATTATACCTTCATTCCCCTAGGCAGTTTATGTTATTCATATATAGTGTTTTGGGTGAACGTACCCAAAGCACAGAAGAGGTTTAGCAGCTGTTTGTGAATCATTTCCAGAGCCTCCTGGGGACGGGTAGAGCCAATTCTATCGTGGTTTCGGAGCGGGCCCGTCCATTTATACATCATACTCTTACGATGTCGGCTCAAGAGGATCTGTGTCGTTCGGTGAATTCGGAAGAGATTCATAAGGCCCTTCTGTCCATTGGAGATTCTAAAGCTCCTAGGCCTGATGGATTCTCTTCAAAATTTTATAAGGAATCCTGGCCCATTATAGGCCCTCTGGTGGTAGAGGCGGTCCAAGATTTCTTTGCAAACGGAAAGATGTTAAAACAGGTGAATACCACTCTTATTAGCCTTATCCCAAAGGTCAAGTCACCTGCCAAGGTGACTGACTATAGGCCAATCGCTTGTTGCAATGTAATATATAAGATCATATCTAAGGTTCTTGCCAACAAAGTTAGAGGTACTCTTCCTTATTTGATCGATAAAAGTCAAACTGCCTTTGTTACTAGCCTACACATTAGTGACAACATCCTTCTTGCTCAAAAGCTGCTTCACCGATACCGTGTGGGTAAGGGTGAACCCAGATGCGCTATAAAAGTTGACCTAATGAAGGCTTATGACTCTATTCATTAGGACTTCATTATTGTTACCATTCATATTATGCGTTTTCCTCCCAAGATGATCATGTGGATTGAGCAGTGTATAACTACACTGTCGTACTCGATTAACATCAATGGTGAATCGGTTGGCTTCTTCAAAGGTGCCAAAGGCCTTCGACAGGGCAATCCCCTTTCGCCTTATCTTTTTGTTTTGGTCATGAAAGTTCTAAATGGTATTATAGAAGTGAAAGCTCGACGATGTCCATCTTTTCAATACCATTGAAAATGCAAGGATACAAGCACAATCATGCTTATTTTTGCATATGACCTTCTACTCTTTTCTAAAGCGGATCCGGCATCTACCCGAATATTAAATGACTGCCTTAAGAAATTTTAACTTCTATATGGTCTTCAGGCGAATAAAGAAAAGAGCGAGGTTTTTGTTTGTTCGAAAAATAATCGCCTTGCTGATGAAATCACCATTATTCTTGGGTTTAAAAGAGGTCATCTCCCTGTCAAATACTTGGGAGTGTCTCTCTTAACTACGCAGCTCACAATCAAGAATTGTTAACCCCTCCTTGAACGAATCAAGAATAGGATTGCCTCATGGAAAAACAAATGACTCTCTTTTGGAAGTCGCCTTCAGTTCTTAACCTCTATTTTGTCTTCCATTCATTTGTACTGGGCGTCCCTCTTCCTTTTCTCCAAAAGTCTACTTCGAAAAATAGAGAGTCTCATTCGAAAATTTCTTTGACATGGGTGCTTGGAAGGCAAAAACTCAACTAAAGTGGCCTGAGCTGATATGTGTTGTCCAAAGGATGAAGGAGGCCCTGGGATGAAAAACCTCAATGCAGGTAATAAAGCTCTAATTAGCAGGCTTCTTTGGAGACTTCTTAATAGCAAGGATGACTCCATCTGGGCGACCTGGATTCGAAACTATAGATTAAAGAATCGCTGTATTTGGACCGTTAAAGTTTCGAATTCAGCGCTTTGGGCATGGCAGAAGATTATGAAGTTTCGTTCTGATATGCGCCCCCATGTCAAATACATCATCGGAAATGGCTCTCAGACACGTATTTGGATGGATAATTGGCATCCTCTAGAACCTTTGTGCGACCATTGTGGGGATCGGATGCGTATGGTCACAGGTATCCCTATTGATGCAAAGGTCCAGAAATTATTAGGAATGGGGCGTGGAGATGGCCGAATGACAAAGATGAGGATGTAAGGCGCATTCTTGAAAAAAATGCCTAATTACCAGCCCCATCAGGATGAGCAAGACTCTATTAGCTGGAGTCTTTCTAGGGACGGTCATTTCTCGATCTGCTCTGCGTATGATCTTTATCGTGCCCCAAAAGGAAAAGTAGCATGGGCCTCGCTAATTTGGGGTCCTTGCCATATTTCTTCCAATGCTTTCATCTTCTGGCTTTGCATCCGACATCGGCTTAGTACGCTTGATCGGGTTAGCAGATTGACTAATATTTCAGATAAATGTACCTATTGTCAAGTTGAGGTGGAGAATCCTTATCACCTCTTCTTCAATTGTGTTTTCACTGCCGTTGTCTAGAAAAAGATGCGACAGAGAGCGGGGATATTATGGCCATATACTGATTTGCATTCGAACATTCAGTGGGTTGCCAAAAGATGGAAAGGTTCTAACCCTAAAGGGCTATCCTTCCATTTAATACTGGCAGCATCGATGTACTATCTCTGGAAAGAACGTAACCAAAGGCTTTTCAATTACTCCAATTGGGCTTTTGAGCACCAACTAGTTATTCAGATCACAGATATTGTGCGACATAAATTAGAAACATTGATACCTAGGCGCAATCAAGATTACAAGCACATTAAGGACCGATGGAACCTTACCGTTTAAGCCTTGGTTCGCTGGGGTTCAGGGATGGCCTAGCATAGTAATAGTTTATTCTGGCTGGCATTTGGCCTTAGCAGATATTGGTGCTTGGTGCTGATAGTGTGCTTTCAACTCGGTTTGCTTTCGGGTGGTGAAAAAAAGGGGGGGATTGCGCTGGCTAGCCCTGATCTTGTCCAATTGGAGTGTTTCTAGGATTGTACTGGTTGGCTCAGGGTGTGCTTCTTCAGCATTGGTTTCTCTCTTCATAAAAAAAAAAAAAAAAAATCCTTTGACCATCCTGTCGTTTGTTGTGTTTCATCGGTCCTGTGGGTTTTCTCTATATTAAAAAAAAAAACTTGACCATCCGGTGTGTTTCGATTATTTCTTCTTCTTCTTCTCCAAAAAAAAAAAAAAAAAAAATTCTTGACCATCTTGTGTGATATTCGGTTACTTAGGGGTTTTTCTTTTTCTTTTTCTTTAAAAAAAAGAGCGGTTTGGCCATGCGGGCGTCGTTTTTCTACATGTTCTCCTATCGATGTATGGTTGGCTACTCCCTTTGGCGAGGACGTTCAGATCCTTGACATGGTGACGACTCCGGGCACGGATCTATCCCTGGTTCTTTGCCGATTGATGTGACGAGTTGGATTTCAGGATTGACTGGTTGGGGGGGCTTATCTTTCTTGGATCAGGTTGATTTGCTGCCAACGTTGGGTTGGCTACTCTTCATACTCTACTGCATTATCTGATATGTATGATATCTGTTCTCCTGCCGTTGCATGAATGACGTTTTTTTGTTGTTTAGCTCTGCAAGTATATTGCTACCGGAGTCTG
>JAODPA010138069.1:0-16135 GCA_025585075.1 Nepenthes mirabilis
ATAACTTAAATTATGATATTTGAAGGAGTAAGATAAAATATTTATTATTTATTAAAAAGTGAGATACAAGGAAGAAACTTTTATAGCTAACTATTTGAATGAGTTCTAAGAGTATGTTGACCAATTGAGTAGTAGAGATATCAAATTTGATAAGTTGTTAGATTTATAATTATTGACCACATTATTAGATTTAAAAGAGGTTATCTGGATCACAATTACTAACGTCATTCCTAATGGTGTAGTGACCCTAGAGATAGTTAAAGGTAAAATTTTAAATGAGGTTATGAGGAGAAGATGGCAAGGCTCTACTTTCTCATGCTCCAAAGTACTAGACTTAGTGTCACAAGGAAGAAGTAAGTGGTAAGGTTCACAATCTAATGAGAAGAGCTGATATCAAAATTTCAAATACCATCATTATTGAAAAAGTATCACATTAAAAAGTATATAAATAAAAGTATGAGAATAGTGACAGCTAAGAAAGCTAATAAGTCTCAAAATGATAAGAAAGCCTCAATTGTTACCAAATCTAATTTTCTTCTCATATGTAAAAAAGAAAATATAATTAATTTGGCCGATTAGGAAATAAGTTGGGTGATTGATAGTGGTATATTATTCCATGTTAGTTAAGAATAAAATTCTTTATATCTCGTGTTTCTTGTAATTTTGAAGTATTAAAGATGAAAAATGAAAAAGTGCCTCAGATCGTGGGCTATGGTAATGTATGTTTGACCACTGGTAATGGCACCAGGTTATTTTTCATGGATGTACAATATGTATGAAATATTCAGTTGAATTTTATTGCAGTGAGTAAATTTGATAATAAGGGATTTTACAAAACCTTCTATGAAGGCATGTAGAAGTTCATTAGATGATCTCTAATGATAGCTCGAGTAAAGAAAATTTTTAACTTATACAAGTTGTGAGCCTCGATTTCAATTAGAGATACACATGTAGTTATGAGTGATGAGTCTTTAAACCCATGATAAAGGCATCTAAGTTATATGAGCGAGAGGGGGCTAAATTATTGAGTAAATAAGAACCTCCTTCCAGGTATGAAGGATGTAAAGCTAAAGCCATGTACTCACTCTTTAGTCAAAAAACAATGAAGAGTTTTATTTCATAAAAACTTATCTACTAAGATAATAGATCTTCTTGATCTAGTTTATACCAATATATGTGGCCCTCTTACAGTGAATATACTTGGTGGAGTACCCTACATCATAACATTTATTGATAATTATTCAAGAAAATTGTAAATATATCTCTTAATGTTGAATGATCAATTCCTTAATATTTTTGAATAATTTTATGTCTTGATCAAAGGACAAATGGAGAAGAAGTTGAAATGCATCGGGAGTAATAATGGAGGAGAGTACATCGGAGTATTAAAAGCATATTATCAATCATACAAAATACGATACCAAAGGATTCTTGTAACGTCCCCGGCGCATCCGCATGACGATATTGTTCGCTTTGGGCTGGGGGAACTTCACGGCGTCCCAGGCCATCACGCAGCCCACACGGTTTTGTTCCTGGCAGACGGAATCCACCGTCCCCAAAACGCGTCGTCAATGAGAAGGTATCCACGCCCTTATTATAAGGCACGCTTCGTTCACCTCCCCATCCGATGTGGGACTCTACAGTCCACCCCCCTTGGGGATCCAATGTCCCCGCTGGCACACTGGACCGGATCCCGACTCTGATACCATTTGTAACGTCCCCGGCGCATCCGCATGACGATATTGCCCGCTTTGGGTTGGGGGAACTTCACGGCGCCTCAGGCCATCACGCAGCCCACACAGTTTTGTTCCTGGCAGACAGAATCCACCGCCCCCAAAACGCGTCGTCAAGGAGAAGGTATCCACGCCCTTATTATAAGGCACGCTTCATTCACCTCCCCAACCAATGTGGGACTCTACAATTCTACCAAAAACACCACTATTAGTGTAGCTAAGAGAATGAATAGGACACAAATCGAGAAAGTCTGTTATGTACTTTTGGAGGGAAGCCTTAAAAGTAGCGGCTTAGTAATCAACTTCTCACATAATAGCCCATTGAATGATGACATACCAAATAATGTGTGGTTGAAAAATGAGGTTTCCTATGACCACTATATGTTGGTGCAAACCCTTCATTCACATTCCTAAGGATGAGATGTATAAACTTGTGACAAAGATGAGACAATGTATTTTTCTTTATTAGAGGTAAAATGAGTTTGCCTCTTAGTTCTATGATTCAATTGATAAGAAGCTTGTAAGGTCAACATATATGATGTTCGTGGAAGACAAGACAATTGAAGATATCAACAATGAAGAGAAGGTGACTTCCAATAAAGACAACAATCGACTTTACAATATGAATCCTATCTTTGACATCAATGTGGATTCAAGCTGAAGAGGGTGCTCAATGTGTCTTGAAGGTAAGGAAGGCTATGAGATCCCAACTTTTGATGAGGTAGATGATGTTGATATTAATGTTGATACTCATGATAATGCTCATCATAACATTCTCGAACCTGCAATGACTATTCCACTCTGACAATCCATGTGAGATCAACGACCCTTCTCTTGCCCATTGACTGATGAATATGTATTATTTACCGATAGAAGAGAACTTAAATGCTTTGATGAAATAACGGAGAATGAATATAGAATGGAGTGGATGAACGCGATACAAGATGAAATAAATCAATTGTAAAAAAACTACACTTTTGAATGGACCAAGTTACCTAATAACAAGTGAGTATTAAAAAATAATTAGGTTTTTTTCATTTAAAATCTTATAAAAAAAAAACTCTTAACTAAGGTATAAGATAAGATTAATTGTAAAAAAAAAAAAAAACCTAACTATCTGAAAGGAATCAATTTTGAAGAGATTTTTTCCCCTCTGTGAATATATCTTTCATTAGGTTTGTTCTCAGATTGGTTGTGACTTTTGATCTAAAAATAAAATAATTAGATGTGCAGATAAATTTCCTTCATGGAGATTTATAGGAGAAAATCTACATGGAGAATCGGATGGATTCCAAGTTAAGTGGAAGGAGTATTTGATATACTATTTAAAGATGAGCTTTTAGGACTAAAGCACGTCCCTAAACAAATGGTTTAAGAAGTTTGAATCTATAATTGTGAGTTAAAACTACCAAAAGACTGTTTTAAACTATTGTATCTTTGTTTAAAGGTTCTTAGAAGAGGACATCGTTATTCTTTTACTCTATATAGATGATATGTTTATTATGGGATGAAATGCCTCCTGAATTTTAAAGTTGAAGGAGTAACTTGGGGATTATTTTGCCATGAAAGATTTGTTGCCAACAAAGTAAATTCTTAGTATAAAAATCTTTCACGATTGAAAAATAAAGAAGTTTTGGATGTCCCAAAGAAGTTACATTGAAATGGTACTTTAATACTTCAGTATAAAGAAGTCCAAACCAGTGAGTATTTTACTTGCCAATCACTTTAAATTAAGCAGTTGGTAGTATCTTTTACGCATGATAAGAAGGCCGATATGAGACACGTTCTTTACTTTTCGATCATTGATAGTTTAATGTATGCGATGGACAAGATTGGATATAACTCATATAATTGGAATAGTTAGCCAATTATTTTCCTATCCCAGAAGGGAACATTGATTTATAGTGAAATAGATATTGAGCTATCTTTGGAGAACTTTTAAAATGTGTATGGGCTTTTATAATGGCAAACCAATTTCTAGTCAAATACAATAATGAAGACATAGTGAAGGACATTGGCTCTTAGAGGTCTACACTGAGTTATTTAGTGATGTTTACGGGAGGAGTTGTATATTGACAATCAAGGCTACAAATATGTGTTACGATCTCTACCACCCAAATAGAATATATTATAATGACAGATGTAAGTAACGAGATATTGTGGATAAGGAATCTGAAAACTTAGCTTTAATCAAAAGCTATATGTAGTAATCAAAGCATCATTTATCTTTATAGAAACTCATCATTTCATTTTAAATTAAAGCATATCGATGTTTTACATCAATGGGTGATAAATATTATTAATTTAGAGTTGTTGAAAATTGATAAGGTAAAGACCGAAGAAAACAAGTGTGACATGACAACAAAAGCGGTGCAGAAGAAAAAACTTGAAACTAGCTAAATAATAGTCAGAATGATGATAACCCCCATATTGTCATAAGAAAAAGTGTGCTAAGTTTTGGATCACGGTATAGTGAGTCCCACGCCTATTTAGTATGCCATCTAGTGGCACGCCTGATATTGAATGAGATTTGGTTTGATTGAAAAAATTACCAAGAGACGCATGATAGGTGCTTAAATTGTTTGTGTGCTATTTAATTAAAATAGTGATGCCTGATGTGTACTTGAAAAGCGCACATCTATATTTTGTCCAAAAACAGGGCGTTCGTACACCGTTTATCTAATAAGTCCATATCTAATGTCTGCCTAGAGGGCGCTCATACGCTGTTTATGATATAAATTGCACATGACATAATTTTATGGAATTCATTACTATCCTTTTGAATTCTTAAGTGTCGATACTATGAAAAAAATAGGGAGAAAAAAGAAAAAAAAGATTTATTCATTTGTTTAAATTCTGAATCATATTTCTTACTTCATCGATATTAGGCATATAGTATTCTTATTGTTGTGAAAGGTATTTTATTGGTTATTTTTTTTCTCATTCATCTTATATTCTTTATTACTTAAATTTATTGTTATAAGGTATTGTATCTTTCTATTTGTTAAAAATTTTTATAACCGAAACTCATAGTCCCATGATTTTTTTCATCATTTTAAAAAAGAGTTTTCCTTTTAAAATGTTGTACCTCATTATTTTGATCTTATTTTTTGTTGCATATTATCATACCATTTTCTCACGAATTCAAACAAAGAATTAAAAAATAATTTTCAAAGAGATTAATTCTCGGGTTTGTGAGCAAAGTTTTGACATCCAAAATCCAATAACTACTATATATAATATTGATGGTTCTTGTTTGAAGTTTAGTCATCAGGGTCCTAAACAGTTGTGCTACTGATATTTCTTGTATCAGGAAAGCAATAAATTTATTTATGACCTACTCGAAATTCCACACTAAAGGTGATATTTTTTACAAAATTCTGAATTCATGCAAAGATTCATTTTCCAGCCAAATTGACCAATTTGCAAGTTTATATTTTAGAAATCTTATCATTTATTCAATTTTAATCTTTTTTTCTTAATTACACATGTTAAGTTAATTCAGAAAAGCTGAATAAAACCATAAAACAACACAGCTACCCCTTCACTAATGGTAGCAAAACAGCCCGACATATATCCGGCCGTCTGCGTTAGAATTTGTGATAGTCTTTTTACTAATTAAATCCTCTTATTATTTTCATTTTGTATATTTTATTACTAAATCTTGACTCTAAGGTAGTAAGAGGGTTCAATTAGTCCAAAAACAATAACAGAATAGGACTGCACCCTCATAAAATGCCTGTGTGGTATGATGAATGTTGAAATAAAATTGAAAAGGCACGGTGAAACTTTGGTAAGCAGAACCAAATATAGCCTTGCCAAACTTTTGATAAAGTTATAAATGAAATAAGATTAGAAAATACATAGGGGAAAAACATATCTTAATAAGTATTTAATACTGATGTGTTACTGGATTCGAATTTCGAATAAATTCGAGTCGACTTGATCATCTGGATCCGACTCCGTTCACTGAGTTTGGATCCTACACACCACTATAACAAATAAGAGGTTAGGTACAAACGAGATATTGTTCTACCGAAAATATTCTGATACTCAAATCAGTAATCAACCTTCGACTTTTAAGAAGGTAAATAGAAATAAGAGCAAAAAGAAGATGAAGAATGTTTGAGATAGGGGTTTGGTTCTCGACGTGAGACGCGTTCCTGTGACTCGTGAGGAAAACGCTATTCGCAAGGAATGTTGTGAAAGAGGGGATCAGTCTGAGTTCTGTAAGCATGAGAATTTGAAAAACTATCAGAGCACTATGAGAGCATTTAGAAGAGAAGTGAGCATTTGAAATCTAAGTAATGAGCGTGTGTGATCTCAACAGTGAGCGTTCGTGGACTTAGAAGTGAGCATGCCCTAGAATGAAGACTTCATGGGCTTTTATAGATGAAATATTGGATGACCTTCTTTGGGCAAGAAAGCTTGATTCCTACAATCTGCCGGGCAACCTTCCTTGGACAGAAAGGCTTGATTTCTGTAATTGCTTGATTTTTACAATCAGTTGGGATTACTTCCTTTCTTGGCGGGGAGTGGTAACGGCTCTTAGGATTACTCGCCTTCATTCTGCATCTTGTTGCCGTTAGGGTTTGTAATTGGTAGGAAGAGAGAATCTGATACTTTTCTCATGAGATGTGCGCTGAATCTGTTGGTACCCATTTCAGTGAAGATTGCTTTCTGAAAAGGCGCAATATCCGCTAGTCGTGTACGGAGGTATGGATCCAATTGGGCCTGGCCCATGTGAGGCTTGTTCTCTTGGGCCGGCCCACTGTAGTACTTTTAATCAAAAGAAATATTGACCGTCTCATGGGAAGCTTGTTAGTCGCCCGATTTGGCCTCTCATCTGGTTAACATCTGGCGTTAATCGTCCAGGTGCGCATATGAGCCTTCGTAGATTTGGGCCATTTCTCTTCTTGGGCCAGCCCACTATGAGAGTATTCATTATCAATCCCCGTGCTGGTGGTTTGAATTTTGACCTCCAACATGTTCATAATGGTATGTATCTGGCTGTCGTTCGTTAAGGTCTATTGGACTAGTGGTGGAGTTGTTAACCGTCTAACGCAAAGCCTGGCGTGCTTCTGAAGCGTTGATTAGATTCGTTGACCGTTTGGACTAAACTTTGGAGAATCGTGGAATGACACATTGATCAGATTTGTTAACTATCTATGCCAAAATTTGAAAAACTTATTGAAGGAAGCGTTGACCCGATATATTGACTGTCTAGTCCAAAATTTGAAAAACTTGGTGAAGGCACTGTTGACCGGATTTGTTGACCAAATATGTCAAAATTCGAAAGACCTGTGAGAGTTGGAATGACGTGCCATCATTAGCCGACCTGTCAGATAAAAAGGCGATCACGTGTCTCCACGCGGTGAATTCAAGATCTCAATAACTAATGCGTCAGAGGATCTGATTCGATGGCATCCGTTCAGAAAACGACATGTGACAGTAATGATGGTGCACGTTTACGGGACGGTTAGTGGGCTCTGTGTTCATACTAGTCTTTAAGTTGTCCTTCCGTTTTATTTTTAAATTTTTCATGCTTTCCTTCGTCTTCCTTTGTCTAAAAAAACCCTAAGTGTCCTGCTGCCTCTTCCATTTTCACATCCATAGCTTCATCTGTTGCGGATATTGTTTCGGTCCTTAAAGAAGATGACGTAAATGAGTTGTACGTGAAGTACAACATTCCTAAGGAGGTTGCCTTTCGAGTTCTTGGGAAGGAGGACATGGCGTTCCTACCGCGCGAGGGCTACGTGACCATTTACAAGGCCCATTTAAGGAGTGGTCTGCGCGTTCCAATCCCTGACAAACTGTTGGCGACTTTTCGGGCACTTCAAGTCCCAATTGTACAATTCAATGTGAACACGGTGCGATATTTATGCTCCTTCTGCATAATCCTTTGTCAACATTCGAGGCGACTGACGGTTGCGATGGTCAGAGGGCTGTTCAAGTTCAACTAGAGAGCGGAGTGGATCTTTCTGACCCCACGCAGCGGTCTCCAGGTAAGCACCGTCACATATGACTCCTTAAAGAACTAGAAGATCTGGTTCTTCTTTATCTACGTGGGTGAGCCCTAGTCGTTGGCCAAGGAGTGGGGTAAGGTGCCCAAGATCTATACTGGGACACCCTTTGAGGAGGAGACGACGTCCTTGGAGTGGCTAGTCAAATTGGTTGAGAGCCACATTGTGGAGTTCTAGAGAGACCACCTGGTCTCTCACGCTGAGGCCAAGAAGGCCAAGTGGGGGCCTCCCTCTCCGAAGAAGAAAATGAGGAAACCACCCAAAAAGAGGAAAATTGGGGCCCTTGTGATCAGAGTGCCACCTAATGAGGGGTCTCTTGAGGGTTCAAGGGTGAAGAGGACGGTGATTCCTACTTCATCCTCCTCCCCCGAGCCAGGGAATGTACTGGCTGGCTAGCTTTTGGGAGTCGGCGATAGCTCCGGTTTGAGCTGTGTAGAGCCTGTTGATGAGGCCTATAGGGCCAGATCGCGCTCCTCCGCCAACTGCGTCGTTTTGGCCTTATCACAGCCGGAGCGCTTGGCACCAGTGGAGCTCCCTATGAAGCCCACAGTGGAGCGGGCCGTTAATCTGCCAGATGAGACACCATCCAAGGAACCCAAGGAGGCACCTACTGTGCCTCCTGTTATATTGATTATTACATCATTGGAGGAGCCTGCTGTTGGGAAGTTCTAGGAGGCTCAAGGTGCACCAACTGCCAGTGAGCCTATTCAGGCTGTTGGAGAGATTTCGGAGAGGTGGGAGGATCCCTCTGCCAAGGAGCCAACAGGGACGGAGGACCATTCTAAAGAGCTACCTGAGGAGCTTGCAGCGGAGACCACTACCAGGCCTGTTCAGGAGGGATCCACTTTTAGTCCTCCGTCGTCGGAGCCAAGGCTACACATCAGGTCAGAAAGGCCGGTACGAAGGATTTGGCAGGTATACTTTTGTAACTTGCCTTACCTTTAATTTTACAATCACTAACCTTTAATGTTTTCGCAAACTAGCAAAGTCGCAAGCGTAGTTATTAAAACACTCGATTAGAGAGATAAGGTGATCTCCGATAGGAATACGGAGATCGCCTGACTCGACGAGGAGTTGGAGGCTTTAAAGGTAGAGCGTCGAGAGGACGTGGCTACCTTGGAGTTTATGCTTGCAAACCTGGAGGTGGAGAATGTTAGGCTAACAGAGGCGAATGCTGGCTTGAAGGATATCGTGGTGGCCAGCCTGGTGGAGGAGAGTGACCGATTAAAGGAGGAGAATATCCGTCTGAAGGAGGAGGTTGAACCGGCCACAAGGCGCATCGACCAGCTTGCGGGGCAGATGACCACTATGGAGAATGAGATGAGCCTTCACATTCGTCCTCACGAGGTCTCCGATATGATACTGGCACGGTTACAGGAAGGGATCAACATCAGCCGGCGTATTGTACGGCTAGTTGACCCGAATTTTCCAGTAGAGTTTCTTGACCCAGCAAACCGGTCTGCCCAACATCGCGAGAGCATCATGCGGGAGCCACGGAGCAGTCAAGGGCCACCACCATCTCCTTAGCTTTTTGCGCTCCCTTTTTTTATTGATGTAAATGTATATCTCTACAAGCAATAAAATAAGTGCTTTTATGGACGTTGCATGTCTTTACTTTTATCACTATTTTTAAATTGTCTGTTGTTCCACTGGCCGGCCAACTTGGTGTACCGTTCGCACGTTGGCCGTCCGCCTTGTTCAAGGCGCTACTGGCGCTTCCTAAAAGACTTGCGTCCTCAGGGAGACATCAACGTTGACGTTGATGTGCCAAACCTACCTAATACTCACGCATGAGTAAGGCTTGGTGGCACTACCCAAGTGTAGACTTGGGCGGCCAGTTTTGAAGGAGTGCTTTGCTCCAGTCGACCATCATTAACTGATCACACTATCTCCTTGTGAAGGAGGTTGTCACGTGTGCTGTGCAGGCCCCCTGAGATTTTGACTGCAAATGGGCCATTTGGATGACCAATGTTGAGATACGACTGCTTATGGGCTACCTAAATGATCAGGGTTTAAATTCGACCAGCTACGGGCCGTTCGGATGACCGAGATTTAAATACGACCGCTCATGGGCCGCCTAGATGACTAGGGTTTAGATACAACTGCTCATGAGCTGCCTGGATGATCAGGCTTTAGTAATGAGCGGGTGAAAATTTGTCCGACTTAGGGGCAGTTTAAGTCGCCTAACCCTGCAATAAGAAAGACATACAGACATGCAACATATACAAAAAAGAGGGAAACCAAACACAACATACAAAGAGGAATAATTATTTTATTAATTGAAAGTTTAGTACAAGTACTTACATACAATCATGCGAACTACCTACTTGGGCTCTTATTGGAAGTAGACTTTGAGGTGGATCGCGTTCCACGTCCGTGGAACCAACTTTCTATCATGATTCTAGAGCTTATATGCTCCATTTCGTACGACGACAGAGATTAGGAAAGGCTCTTCCCAGTTTAGGAAGAGCTTATTCCGATTGGCGATTTTGCCTGTAGCCTCGATGCTTCGCAAGAATAAGTCTTCAACGTCGAACTGCCACACTTTTACTTTCTTACTGTAATAGCGTGTGATTTGCTGTTAGTAAGCTGCAGTCCACATCCTGACAGCGTCGCGGGTTTCTTCTAACCAATCTAAGTATTCCTAAATTTTCTGGGAATTACCTTGCGGATCGAAGGATTCAACCCTAAGATTTGGAAGCCTGATCTCAACCGGAATTATTGCTTCGATCACGTAGCATAGACTGAAGGATGTCTCATGAGTCGGCTCTTTGGGAGTCGTCCAGTAAGATTAGAGGACGGAGGGAAGCTCGTTCACCCTGGAGCCCCCTGCGTCATCCAACTTGGTCTTAAGACCGTGGAATAGCATGATATTCATGATCTCCACCTATACATTCGCTTGAGAGTACGCCATCAAAGTGTGGACCAGCCTAATGCCTAGGCTAATGTAATACTTGGCGAAGCGTTTCTTGAAAAATTAGGTTCTGTTGTTAGTCACTATAACCTCAGGAACACCAAACCTGCTAATGATGCTATGGCGAATGAATTCAAGAGCATTGTGCTCTGTGATCTTGGTCAGTGGGATGGCCTCGACCCACTTGGTGAAGTAGTTGATGCCTGCAATGATAAACTTCTTTTGCCCTGTCACAATTGGAAACGGGCCGAGAATATCAAGCCCCCACAGTGCAAAGGGCCAAGGAACCTGAAGAGACTTCAGCTCGGCGGACAGCTGGTAGTGAAGATGGCCATGAAACTGACAGCTCTCACACTTCTTTACGAACTTGAGTGCATCTTTCTTCATTGATAGCCAGTAGTATCCCTGTCGTATGATCTTGAACGTCAAATTCTTGCCGTCGACGTGCGATCTGTAAATCCCAAGGTAGACTTCACCCAAGGCATAGTCGGCCTCCTCAGGGGCTAGGCATAGGAGGTACGGAGTCGAGTAACCACGGCAATACAGCCGTCCATAAATTACAGTGTACCAGCCGGCCGTCTTCTTGATCCGCTTGGCCTCAATCTCGTCTTCTAGCGGTCCTCCATCTGCCAGATATCTTTGGTAGGACGTCATCTAATTTTTTATCCCGAAAATTTACGTCGCTTCTTATTCCTCTATGTTGGGAGCGTTTAGGACCTCCCGCATGTCCCTCAAGTACTACTCTGAATTTTTAACTGCTGCCGCTCTCGCCAGTTAGTCAGGCTTCCAATTCTCAGTTCTGGGAACGTGGACCAAGGTCAACCTGTTGAAACTTCAGGCGGCCTCCCTCACTTTGATCAAGTACTTGGCCAAGTGCGAGTTGCTCGCCGCGAAGCTCCCGTTAACTTGCTTGACGACTAGCTCAGAATCATTGCAGACGGTCAGTCTCTTGGCGAAACACTCTTTGGCTAGTTTTATCGGGCTAATAGGATTTTATATTCGACAACGTTATTTGTGGCTTAAAAATCGAGTCTAAGGGAATACTTCACTTCAAACCCGTCATGAGTCTTGAGGACCACCCCAGCACCACTGCCTGAGTCCGTAGATGATCCGTCTATATGGAGGACCTATTTAGGCACTCCCTCATGCTGTTCTGTATCCTCAGGGGGCTATTTTTTGAGAATCGAGATTGTGGTCTCGATGAAGAAGTCAACTAGAATTTGCCCTTTTATGATCGGTATGGGCCGAAATTTGATATCGAACTGCCCTAATTCAAGAGCCCACTTCACCAACCGTTCAAAAACGTCGGGTTTCTGGAGAATACTCTTCAGGGGCTAGTCAATGAGAACAATCATGCGATGCGCCTGAAAGTAGGGCCTCAGTTTCCGGACAGAGAAAACAAACGCTAAAGCAAACTTCTCCAAGTATGGGTAGCGCATCTCTGGGCTGGTCAACGTCTTGCTCACGTAGTAGACCGGCCACTGAACGGTAGAGTCCTAGCGTACGAGGGTGGAGTTGAGGGACACTTTTGACACTGCCAGATAAAGGTACAGCTCCTCTCCGTCTTTAGGTAATGTTAGCAATGGCGAGCTGGCCAGATACTACTTTAACTCATTAAAGGCTGCCTGGTACTCTGACGTCTATTGGAAGCCATTTGATTTCGTCCCCCTCGGAGCCTTAAAGAACAGCTGGTACTTGTCACCAAACTTTACTAAGAAGCGGGATAATACTGCTAGTCGTCTGGTTAGCCGCTGGACATCTTTGACGCTCTGCGGAGGAGCCATTCCAAAGATGAACTTTTTGAGGCCACTCCGAAGACGCACTTGGCCGGATTTAGCCTCATTTGATGTGCGCAAAGCACTTCAAATGATTTTGCTGAATCGCGAATATAGTCGCTTGTGGTCCTACTCTTGACAAGCATATCGTTGACGTACACCTCCATATTACGACCAATCTGCTTCTCAAATATTTTGTTCGTGAGTCGCTAGTAAGTGGCTCCCGTATTCTTCAGACCAAATGACATTACCTTATAACAATAGGTGCCCTGATCCGTCATGAATGAGGTATACTCGTCGTCCTCTGAGTCCATTCGAATCTGGTTGTAACCCGAATACATGTCTATGACACTCAACAGCTTATATCCGGATGTAGAGTCTACCACCAGGTCGATCCTGAGCAAAGGAAAGTTATCCTTCGGGCAGGTTTTATTAACATCGGTATAATTGACACACATTCATCATTTTTTTGCTATTTTTCTTCACCAGGACGACGTCAGAGAGCCAGTCCGGGTAGTGGACTTCTTTGATGAAGCCAGCGTCCAGCAACTTCTTTACTTCCTCTTGGATGGTGATCGATTTTTCCACCGAGTGGCTTCTCCGGTTCTACTTGACTAGCTTATGGTCGGGGTCGATGCCCAATTTATGCACCATTACTCCAACCAAAATCTTAGGCATGTCAACGGGAGTCCATGCGAAGATGTTAGCATTCTGTCGCAAGAACGTGTTCATCTCGTCGCGCAGTGTGTCAATGAGTGAGCCGTCGATCTACACGCACCTTTCCAAATCCCCCAGGTTCAGTGGGACTAAATTGGTTACCTTATCAAACTGTGTCTGCTGTAGGGTTGTTTCATCTTGATGATCGAGTTTTCCTACCAACTTTATAATGGATCAGGTTATTTTTCTTAAATAACCTCCGTCAATGGTAACATAAAGTAATGTCTATAATTTAAAATTATGAATTCTACAGATTTTTTGGCAAAATTTTCTCTATAACAGGACGAAAACTAAAAATACAATCTGTATAAAATAACCTATACAAGCACACAACTATCTAATTTCAACGTTAAGGCCTACAACACAATACACAGGACTACAATTCTGTCATACCATCCATGGCTCCAACACAGTATTCCTTTCAACTGTATTTGATCTAAAGAGATGTCGTCTAGGATTAAATAAAATTCAAAACATCAATATAAATGCGGAAGTATAACTAAATTTAGAAACCTGTGGAAGTATAATAATAACCATAAAATAATAAAAAACCATATCAATCTAACTAGGCTGTTTACATTGTATTACAACAGATGTAACCAAATCGTCAAGCCTTTGACATCCAGCTAATCTCCTCAAGCAAATCCCTCTCCTTACTCTAACTAAACAGATACCAGCTTAATATTCTCATCTGGAAGGAGAAATAGTAAAAGTGAGTGTACAACTCAACAAATAAAATCATATATCACTAACTATAGGCACATAAAAATGAAAGTAACAATTGAATTGGGAAGACATATAATCTCAATAACAAGGGAACATGAGAGGGGAAGGGGACATCTTGGATTATCGGGATCACATGATTACATCGGTTAGGTATTATTCCTTTTCATCATTTACATTATTCTTTGCAGGTCAGGGTCAGTAGACCTTACTAACAAAAGGTACGGGAGGACAAGAAATGGATCATGAACCTCATGATCTAAGGTCATATGACATATCCAATGTCCATCATCGTTTGTCCTCACCAACGTCAGTATGGCCAATCTAGGCCCATCACCACGTGGGGTAGCGGTGTCACCCACTACCCTTCCCTCCCGCGATTCAGAGACAATTCTCATCCTTCCACAGTAATATCCTAAAGATTGATAAGAGTATTACTTACTTCAATAAGAAGTCAGGGTACTTGGCCAGAGTAATCCTTGAGTCTCAACTATAATACTCACGTCAGGCGCAAGAATATCACCCATCGTAACATAATCCATGGCCCTAGTTTCATTATTCCACATTCCATTTGATCATGTGAGCAAAAGTCCATCATAACTCATTTCAACTCATATTATCTCCATCCGGGAGAACCATACGTTCAAGCATACTCATTGTGGACTTTTCTCGAATTACATATTCGATCACCTTTATGATTACGTTTTTTCCTTTGGACTTAAGTCTCTCTTAAATCTATTCAAATGTACAGATATCATAATGTGTAAGAGGAATATGAATTTCTTACCTCATTATGCAAATTCTCACTTTGGGGTCCTCCAGAATGCATTTCTTTATGAGCGGAGCATACATAAATATTCTGAAACTTATATTTATATTTAAACAATTAGACATAATTTTCATGACAATTAGATGGGGGCAAAGCATGTAAATGTCCCATCAAACTCGGATGAAAAGGGTCAAGGGGCATTTTAGAGCATCCGGATGCCGTAAATGGGTCAATACTTGTGAGATCAGACGTCCGATTGATACATATGCATATTTGAGACGTGGTGATTTATATTTCAAGGTCCATTCAACATAATACAAAGGTGGAAGCATACAATTTTTCTATTTATTTTTGGATGAATAGTATCAAGGGGCATTTTAGAGTATCCGGATGCCGTAAACGGGTCGATACTTGTGAGATCGAACATCCGGTTGATACATAAATATATTTGGGACATGGTGATTCATATTTTGAGGTCAATTCAATATAATACGAAGGTGAAAACATGTAATATTTTCATTTATTTTTGGATGAACAATGTCAGGGGCATTTTAGAACATTCGAACGCCGTGAACGGGTCGATACTTTTGAGATCGGACGTCCGATTGACACATATGCATATTTTGGACGTGATGATTCATATTTTGAGGTCTATTCAATATAATACAAAGGTAGAAGCATACAATTTTTCAATTTATTTTCGGATGAACAGTGTCATGGGACATTTTAGAGCATTTGGACGCCGTGAACGGGTCGATACTTGTGAGATCAGACGTCCGGTTGATACATATGCATATTTGGGGCTTGGTGATTCATATTTTGAGTTCGATTCAACATAACATGAAGGTAGAAGCATGCAATTTTTTCATTTATTTTCAGATGAATAGTACAGTACACATTTAATACTTTCGGACGCCGCGAACGGGTTGATTTTTGTAAAATTGGACGTCCGGTCAAAGTATATACATAATTAGGACATAATAATTCATATTTTTGGGTCATTTTGACATTTAATGGAAGAGGAAACGGGGGACCCAAGCAAGCTACGAGATTAGGGTTTGGTGATACCGAATCAAGTGAATCGGACAATAAATTGGACAAATAGCTACATATTCATCGATTACTAATCATGGGTTTACTGATTTTCATATTTAGAGTGGGTATCGATACAAAAATACCCAATAAAAATCAAGTAAAATTCGAAAGAGAACGAGAAGTGAATATGAAAACACTTGCCTCGACGCGTACTACAACTTTCCCAACTAGCTCTAACTCGAGCTTGGAATCGGATCCAAAGGCCTCCATTTTCTTCTCTTCTCCTTCGCATGGTTCCTCCTTTCGTCGGGCTCCTACGGCTGCTGTCGCCGCTCCAGCGGCTATGCCAACCGGCCACACCACGCACGGCCAGCACCGGCTCATGCGCTCCCTTCGCTGGCGCCAGCAAACGCTCCTCTCTCTCGCCGCTAAAACCCTAACCCTCC
>JAODPA010138080.1:5077-16132 GCA_025585075.1 Nepenthes mirabilis
ATATCTTGAGAATTTACAATTGGCAAGTCAAAAATTCCATGCAGAATCACAAAGAGCATGCATGATAGGGGGTGAGAGAGGAGGAGAGGGAGAATGGAAGAAAGATAGAGAAGAAATTAGACAAGAGGGAGAGCAAATCAATTATCAAAATAGTGAAAATCCTTTGATATTTCTAGACTATCCAAAAATAAATTCCTATAAGATATTTAGTTGGGTGGATTGTTCCACATTGGTTGAGTAAGAAATGGTCTCCAATTTATAAATGGAAATATTTCATTCTTTCTTTGAAGCGTCTTTTCTAAGGATAAAATTGTGAGGAACAGAGCTAGTGATCTAATGCGTTCAACACTTTCCCTAAAACGGACAATGTCTCAAATAGGAACAAGCCTACTTCGGAACTTATAATAGCACCGTGTGTGGGAATACATACCAATGCCTTCAACATAGCAATATGATCACTTCTTCATTGGTGGGCTATGTTGAGAAATGAATTGTTCAACATTGGTTGAGTAAAAATGTAATTTTCTACTTATAAGTGAGAATGCTTCTTTCTCATTTCAATGTACCTTTTCAAGGGCAAAACTATGTGGGGATGTGGATAGTGACCAAATTTGTCTTGTTCCTTCCCCATATAGGACAATACCCAAAATGGTAACAGCCCCATCTTGAAACTCAACAACAGCACAATCTATGGGATCCTATACTCCTTCAATATAGGTGGGAAGCCTTTCTTCTCCCTCTGAGACATCTTTCCAGCATAAAACCATGTGGGATAGGCTAGAAAGCAGATGATTTTCATACATTTCCCCTAAGCGGGCAATACTTTAAATGGAAAACGAGCCTGACCTGGTACTCAATAAAAAGATAACCTAATTATAAGATCAAAGATAGGAATCCTAAACAAATGATAATTCCTGAAACCTTCACTGGAATACATCTTCGAAGGTTTCAACCATTTCACATTTATACTCAATATATGGATGATGATCTTAAGATATAAATGGCCAGTAAGAAAAAATTGAGCTCAGGATATTCATATAACACACCTGTTCTTTGTGAAATGTTGAACCTCTTGAAGCTTCTCTTACATACTCTTCCATGGCTTGTAAAAATGATACAGCGGGCTTCAATTTCAATGAAACAGGCAATTTTACTCTTTGGCATAGCGACAATGGGAATGGAAAAGAGGGACACCTTCAATGTTAATGGGAAGAATTCAGTAGACTGCTCAACCTTGATAATCCTCTCTCCTCGAAGAACATCAAGGCCTTTGCATACTTCATAGAATTCTGACAGCATCTCAGCCTGAAATGTGAAGGTAATTAGATGGTCCATGAGGAATTAATTCATCATCTACTCATGCGAAACAGCCGAAGAGACTAACTAAGCACCAACACTTTTCCTGGATCAGCGTGTCAGTGCCCGACTGATGCAATAATAATTAAGCAAAATGAGGCCTTATTTTTCTTATATTTTCAATGTCCATTAGGCAAACTACATGTTCCCCCTTCTTAACAAATCAACAACGCCTTCCCCTCCTCACCTCCACTGCCAACCCTCTCCTCCCGCTACCCCTCTCCTTAATTAATTTAGCCATCTTTGGATGCATGACTGAAAGTTGGCCAACACTCACACATGTCAGAATATTTCATTATTTTTTCTTTTTGACTTCAACACATTTTAAATATATTGAGCTATTTTGTAACTTTAAGAAATATCAAGTTCTAATTACTATTAAAGAAAATCAGAACCATATTGTAATTTTAAAATACAAGACGTCTGTTGTCTCCTTTTTAAAAAAAAAAATTCTGTGAGATTTGTTATAACATATCTCTTTATATTGGTTGATTTGCACACAATTTCTACCAGTGAATCTTTTTGGTTGATTAAAATATGCATTATTTATAGATAATTTAGTGAAAAATAATGTAATCGATCAATTAAACTCTCATATCTATAACAAACCTACAGATTTCAAATAGTGTCCGCAAAGTATTGTGTCTTGATCTTTAGACAAATAACATGAAAGTGCACCAGTTTCGTGTTGTGTTTGTATCCCATGCTAATATCCATGCTTCTTAGGTAATTGTTAATTCCCACATGACAAGACTGACCTGTTGCCCAGCCCTCTGATATTATATCAAGAGCCCTTATTGCGTCAGTGTTTCATCTCAAAGAACTGTCAAGATACAATTTAACATGGAATTAATCCTCTATTCACCAGCAGTTGGGAGGGGGGAGGTAAGGTAAACGGAGAAATCATAGCTTACCTTGTCAACCAGATTAGCTGTTCCATCACACACTTACAGCATTATAAATCTTCTTGCTCTCAGAAACAACCTGTCAAATGTTCACAGAGAGAAAAACAAGAAAATGTCACGGCAAGACAATTTCCAGAAAGATATAGTTGGGCCAAATACTAAGAGATTTTTACTTACCATTAACAAAGCTATCTGAATCACATAATTATGAACAGCTGCCCCTTCAGGCTGCAGAAAAAAAAATTATATCAAACAATTTACTAATAAAACCAACAAATATGGAAGTCATGAATTTTTATGACATGAAATAATCATCAATTGCGTTAGAAAACCTCACAGAATTATTAGAATGCAAAACCAATGGATTATAAATACAAAAGCTAAAAACCCAGATTATTAATTTGTACCTGGCAACCAATAACCCAGTAAAGAAGTTGTTGTACAGCAGGTAACTGCTCAAGCAATTCAACCGTGTCAAGATCTTTTGTCCTTTGCAACGTGACTCACTTGAATGATTAACCAACACTCTAAAAACTAGAGAGTAAATTCATAGAAGTAAATAGAAGATATCTTTTTCAACAGTTGCATCAATGAAGAAGTGCAGAAATTAGCTGTTAGCTAACCAAAGAAATTAGTGTAAGCTTCAGTCTTTTTAATATCACTAAGTCACTTCACACTAACCAGAAAAGGCAATTTACAGAGTATATAGAGATCTTTCCAACCAGTTCCTTCAAGAAGCTTCTCCCAAGGAAAGATAAAAATGTTTAGGTCAATAAAGAAATTTATGATGACTATTACAGGATGTGAGAGAAAATTATACCAAAAACAAATCAAAATTTTCAAATAAAGAAGTAGCAATAATCATAAGGAACACATTTATTATAACTCCCACCAAATCCATTATTGCACACAATTTTTTCTATATACTAAAGAAATGTATTGCAATTTGCAAAGTAGTGTTTGTACATGCAATTTTCTCTGCAAGGTATAGATTAACCATTGCTGCCATTAAAGATGGGTATAAAACAAGCAGTTAAAGATGGGTATAAAACAAGCAGGATACATTAACAGCAACTAGCAGAACAAGAGAAAATTAATCTTTTCCCAAGAACATAAAAAGAAATTGAAATACAATCCAGATGGAGAATTGAAGACTGAAACAAAATCTCTTACAGGGGGGGGGGGGGGGGGGGTTCTCAACATCATATTTCAAGACACAAAAACATTCAAGCCTTTCCTCCAAAAATAAAGCATAAGCATGAACCCAAGAAGAGTAGTCCCATGCAGAACAGAATATCAGGACAACCTTGATGAATAAAGAATCTTTCAAAGAGCAAATGAATTGATAAAACTAATTCAAATTATACCATTTGCACTAGAATCATCTTTAAAATGAGCCAGATTGCGCATATGACTTCTGCTTCTCCCATAGTTGACGAGTTCTTCATGGAACTTAGGTTCCACTTCCCTCAAAGCACGATGAATAATAATTATAAGTTTTCAAAGCAACCTAAAAGCCAAGCAGAGAGAACAGTGATTTGGCAGCCTTCTTGCAACTTGAAACACATTGTCACCCTGAGGCCACACATGCAATTAGCAAAAGCCCGGAGAATCATAAGTTGAAACAATCAATGACACTATTGCCATGCATGTAAATATAAGAACTCTGAATAATTTTGAGGTGAAACAATCATGAACAAGGATAAAAATTCATCATAGTCATGATTAACAAGAGATACCAACTAGACTAGACACTAGACAATCGACGTGGCCTCGTTAAATTTGCACTAGTTACTAATATTAAAGCCTCATTGCCCCAAACATTCACCCCAAGCATCTAAATGCCAGCTGATAAATATTCTAGGGCACATAGTCATTGCATCTACACAAGCTAATTGACATTGCAGATCAAATAATCAGTCAGCATTTAAACTGCAGATTGTTGATGTGAAAGCATAATGCAAGTTGCTTAGTACAAAATGCTAATGACTTTATACACTTACCGCCCAGTTATGCGTCTTGGATAACCGTCTAGCAAGAGCATGTATGCAGTAAGCCGCATCAGCTCGAGGTCTTGTTGCAGAAATTGTAGAAAATATAGCTGCAAAAAGAGAAAAAAGAACTTTTAAAAATCACCATTAGAAATTGAACATACTATCGATTGCAAAATCACCATAGGTAGGAGAATCCATGAATATAATGTTACAGGGCTTGTGGATACAACCTTAGACACACCGCCAAGTCACCCAACTACTAGAAGAAGCACACAAATGACCCGGCTTCCCCTCAAGTTTCAGAATTACATTTAATTGAATTTATACTAGCCAATTATGTTTTGATTTTTTTTTTTTGTTTTACGTGCTGGCCCATTCATACTTTCAGTTATGCTCTTTGTTCTACTTTTCTGTTATGCTCTTTGCTTTCTGTTTTGTTGTTGGGCCTCGCATGTATAAGAAGCCTGTTCCTGTAGCTGCCCAAGCAAGTAATATTGACATCCTTCACTTCTCCTCTCATTCCCTATCTTCTCCCCGATCCCTCTCCCTCAGTTAGACGCCCCTCTCTCTCCCCTCCTTCTTCATCTTCCCTAATAGTGCAGTCCTAAAACATTGGATACAGATTTGTATCAATTGGTGCTTTCATTGAGACCATAACAGAGAGAACGACCATACGATATAAAGCCCTGGAAGACTCCATCGCCAGTATTTCTAAGGAGCTGAAGGAGGTTGTTGCGGCCGTCTAGCAACATGCCGAAGGAATCGCCACCAACACATCCACCACAAAACAAATGCAAAAATCCCACACTAAAATTCTTCACTCCTTAACTTGAATCAAGAAACAACCGCCGCAATCCACAAATCTACCGTTGCTTCCAACCCCCACCTCATTTCTAGCATCCTCGTCTGCGGTTTCCCAGTCACCAACTCAAACCCTACCCCTTCTACCACATACATCCCCTGATTTGCAACTCTCTAGCCACCCTCGTTTACCTAAGCTCGATATCCCTTTTTTCTCTCGAAAAACGTGTTGGGATAGCTATTCCAGATCGAACGTTTCTTCCACTATCACAATGCCCCACCCGAACAAAAGTTGACAATTGCTGCTTTCTACATGATCGGTTCTATCATTCAATGGTATCAGTGGATGCATTCGACCAGACAACTCTTCACCTGGGAACTCTTTTCCCACGATCTTGAGCTTCAATTTGGGCCATCCACCTATCTAAATCACAAAGCTGTGCTCTACAAGTTTCGGCAAACTACTACTATCTCAACCTATATGTCAGAGTTTGAGACTCTCTTCACGCATACTAAAGGTCTCACTACTGCAAACCTTTTGATTTGTTTTATATTTGGCCTACGTGATGAGATACGGCGAGAGCTCTTATTATTGAAGCCTATATTACTACCTAAAGCCATTGGTATGGCTAAGTCAATGGCGGAAAAATTGGACGCCAGATGCTCCAATTTCCACTGCCTACCAACCTCCAAGCCACTCGTACACACTCAGGTAGCACCACCAAAATTCCCTCCGACCTCAAACCTTCCGCTCAAATTATCCATAAAAAAACTCACTACTGCTGAAATGGCATCTCACCGTGAACGTGGCTTGTGCTTTAACTATGATGAACGATTTGTTCCAGACCACCACTATAAACCCCCACAATTCCTGTGTCTAATTGCTGATGAAGAGGGCACCACCCAAACTATTACAACAATTTCGGAGGATGACCCTTGTCACATGAAATTCCTATTGATACCCTTCTAACAACAGAGTCAACAGTGACTTTGCCTCCAGCCACAGAAAATGCTCTACTATTTCTCTTCATGCCTTAGAATGACATTTTATTCCTTCCACATTGCGACCGCAAGGATTTGTATCGGGTCATGCAGTATTGGTGGACAGTGAATCAATACACAATTTCCTTCAAACTCATTTGGTCAAACATCTGGGCTGTTGATCGATTCCTCCTAGCATCTTAATGTCACTATGGGTAATGGATATTCCCTGTATTGTGAAGGACTATGAAGTAATGCCCGCATAACTCTAGATCAAATGCAATTAAATGTGGACCTCTACTTGTTACCGATTTATGGAGTTAATGTGGTGTTTGGGGTGCTGCAGTTGGCCACCATCGAGCCTGTGTTGTTCGATTATAAGGCCCTCTGGATGAGTTTTTTATTATGCTGGTACTCAACTTACTCTCCATGGACCGGAGACGGCTACCATCTTCTCCACGACATTAGGCCAGCTGAGGCTAGGTGAGCTAACTAACTCTACCGCCAACTATTTTCAATTCATCATCATTCCAGTCTTGGATTCTTTCCCGGAGGGCAATTCAACCATAAGTCTCTCCCAAAATCACCTGCCCTCTGACGTTAACTTCTCAATACTTACAACCCTCTGCAGTATCGTCTCTACCTTCACCGACGTATTTGCTATTCCCCACAGCTTACCCCCACATCGTACCACAGATCACCGAATTCCCTTAAAACCCAATGCCACACCGGTAAATGTCAAACCTTGTCGTTATTCCCATTTCTAGAAAGCAGAAATGAAAAGGATGATTCAGGAAATGTTGGACGAAAGGATCATACGACCCAACACCAAGCCATTTTCATCACCTATTCTACTTGCCAAAAAAAGATGGCAGCTGGTGTTTCTACATGGATTATCGAGCACGCAATGAAATCACAGTGAAAAACCGGTTTCCCATTCCCACCATGGATGAACTGCTGGACGAGTTGTATGGTGCCCGTGTCTTCTCCAAACTTGATTTGCGAGCTAGATACCACCAAATGCGTGTCCATTCTGAGGATGTCCACAAAACTGCCTTCCGAATCCATGAAGGACATTATGAATTCCGGGTTATGCCCTTTGGGTTGTCCAATGCTCCCTTCTCTTTTCAATCCAAAATGAATGCTATATTTTGGACGGTGCTAAAGAAGTTTGTGTTCGTGTTTTTCAATGATATTCTAGTGTACAGTGCATCTTGGGAGCAGTACTTCCATCATCTTGCTCAAGTTTTACAAATTCTAAGAAACAACTCCTCCTTTGCCAAGCAATCAAAGCGTGAGTTTAGGCAATCTTCACTGGCATATCTGGGCGCCGCCATTTTGAAGCAAGGAGTGGTTGTGGACCCGGCCAAAATTTAAGCCATCTAACACTGGCCAACGCCTACCAATGTAAAACAATTGTGTAGGTTTCTTGGTTTAGCCGAATATTACAGGTAGTTTGTTACCCATTATGCTCACATTTCAGCCCCACTTATACAACTACTACGGAAGCATGCTTTCTTGTGGACCCAAGAAGCAGAACAGGCTTTTTCATCTCTCAAAACAGCCCTCACCACCACACCGGTATTGGCCCTGCCCGATTTCTCCAAGCCTTTCGTAATCCAAACTGATGCCTCCGGAAATGACATTGGAGCCATCCTACTCCAAGCCGGCCACCCCATTGCATCTTTCAACAAACAAATATGCCCCAAACTGCTAGCCTCCTCAACGTATATTAAAGAGCGTTGTGCCATCACTGAGGCTTTAAAGAAGTAGCGCCGGTATTTATTGGGAGTTAAGTTTACCATTCAAACCGACCATCAGCCTCTCAAGGCATTGTTGAGTCAATCTATTCATACCCCGGATTAGCAACGTTAGATTACTAAACTGCTGGGATTTGATTTTGATATTGTCTACCGGCCAGACGGAATAATGGCCCTAGTGATGTATAGTCTAGAGTAACTGAGGGATCCTATTTCCCTTTGCAAACTATCTCTCAACTGGTATTACCCTGTTGCATGCGTTGCGCAAATTCTACGCCCTACATCCGACTTCAGCTCAGCTTGCTAAATCCATTCAAGATCGGCCTAGAGATTATGCCAACTACTCTTGGCACGATGGATTGGTTTTTTATAAAAACTAGACAATGGTCCCAACCGAGTCAGCTTTGCCAGAGTTAATATTATATGAGTATCACAATTATCCTCTAGGAGGTCATGCTGGAGTTCATCGCACCCTCATCAGAATAACCACTACCTTTTACTGGCTACAAATGCGCCAAGAGATCCGAGATTTTGTATCACAGTGCCCAGTCTGCTAGCAAGTTAAGCCCATCACCGCTGCCCCGCAAGGGTTGCTATAGCCGCTTCCCATTCCGGGTAACATTTGGGAATTCCTCTCTATGGACTTCATTACCCACTTACCTCCCTCATACGGTAAAACCGTGATTCTTGTGGTAGTTGATGGATTATCGAAATACGCTCACTTCTCTTCCTTGGGTACCAATTTCATGGCTATTAGCCTCACTGAAACATTTATTAAGGACATCTGTCGATTGCATGGGTTTCCAACCGATATCGTTTCAGATCGAGACCTCATTTTCATGAGCACGTTTAGAAGGAGCTCTTCAAAGCCCAAGGCACCCGGTTGACCACCAGCAGTTCTTACCACCCACAAACCAACGGCCAAACCGAGGTAGTTAATCATTGTCTAGAGGATTATCTACGTTGTTTCGTCACCGAACACCCATCTTCTTGAGTTCAATATTTACCGTGGGCTGAGTAGAATTATAATACAGCTTGGCATTCTTCCATTAAGATGACTCCTTTTAAAGCTGTGTACGGATGCCCACCTCCCTCCTTACTCGACTATGTCCAGGGCACTTCTCCCATCATTGCCGTTGACGAACTGTTAACTGCCCATTCTACTACTCTCGCAGCTCTAAAGGGTAACCTTCAATGGGCGCAGCTCCAGATGAAAAATCAACAAGATGCTCATCGGACCGACAGAGAATTTCAGGTGGGAGATTTCGTCTTCATGCACCTCCAACCTTATCATCAAACCTCTGCTATCCATCAACAGAGTAATAAACTAGCTAAACACTATTACGGTCCCTTCGACATACTAGAAAGGATTGGAGCAGTTGCTTACCATATGGAATTGCCGGCTCATTCCAAAATTTATAATGTGTTCCATGTCTCCTAGCTCAAATGCTACTATGGTAACCACACCAATCAGTTGGCAAAACTGCTAACCGAATCTTGAAGATCGCAGCCACTCCTTCAACCCAAGCAACTTCTCGGATTTCGAAAAGCGTTACATAATGATTAGACTATTCCCCAAGTGCTCGTTCACTGGCAGTCTCAAGCATCGAAGGAGGCAACATTGGAATCCGTGGCTGACTTCCACTAAGATTTTCCTTCTTTCAACCTTGAGGACAAGGTCCTATTTGATGAAGACGGCAATGTTACAGGGGTTGTGGATACAACCTCAGACACACCGCCAAGTCACCCGACTACTAGAAGAAGCATACGGATGACCCGGCCTTCCCTCGAGTTTCAAGACTACATTTAATTAAATTTATACTAGCCAATTATGTTTTAATTTTTTTTGTTTCACGTGCTGGCTGGTTCATACTTTCAGTTATGCTCTTTGTCCTGCTCTTTTATTATGCTCTTTGCTCTCTGTTTTGCTGTTGGGCCTCACGTGTATAAGAAGCCCGTTCCTGTAGTTGCTCAAGCAAGTAATATTGACATACTTCACTTCTCCTCTCGTTCCCTGTCTTCTCCCCAATCCCTCTCCCTCTGTCAGACTCCCCCCTCTCTCTCCCCCTCTATCATCTTCCATAATTGTGTGCTCCTGAAACATTGGGTGCAGATTTAACCTGGCATGCTAATCCTCTCTATAGGATATAAGACCAACCTCTAACGTGTTTTTCTTTAGCTGGATACTCAACATGATTTGTGGCCTTAACTATAGAAATATCTAATTCCTGCGAAATCCAACTCGCAAAAAAGCAGCAGAACAACATCTTAGTACGGCTAATCATCACCGACCCAGAAAAAAAAAATACACTACACATCATAGAAATGTCAACAGCGTCACATAGTTAACAAACAAGTCGATACCTTGTAGTCATTATTTACTTTGGCCAAACTGATAGTGGTGGTATCCTTGATGGATCCGAGAGCTTTCCTCAGACTCTTACTAGCAGCACCCCAAGACATTTTCTCTCCCGATCAGAAGTCTGTAAAAACACCAGTTCCACAATTTAGTACTGAACTTATAGATCTCCAGATAATTTCCAGTATTACTTAATAAAACAAAATTTTAGTTTTAATCATAAAATTCAAGGTATTCAAGGACATAAGCTTAGATCTTTGGTGTGTTAGCACAGCCCAGGAACCATATCAAAAAGAGCTGAATCAATAAAATCAAAATCCCAAAAAAAAAAATTTTTTTGAAGGTTTCTAGGTGCACACCGATGATTAGCATAATCAATGGGAAATAAACAAAAGGTAGTCAATAATGAGATCACCATAATAAATGACGGAACTGAAAATCATAGCTCACCGATTCATTAAATAACCATGACAAAACACTGGGAATTTTTAATTTCTAGCTCACACACACTGTGCTTGAATCAATTTTAAGAAACAAATTGAAGGTCATATCACTTACCTGTATCAGAAAACGAACGTCGAGAACTCGAGAAAAAATAATTGAACACAGAATATTTGAAACTTGTCAAGCGCTTTAAGCTCAGATTGAGTTACAGATTTAAGAAATCCACAGGAAAAACAGATAATCACACTCGATTAAAGAGGGAGAGGAGAAGATACCGAGAGAGAACTAGAGAAGATAGAAAGCATCCGGCCTCTCTGCGACGATGATGAAAAGTTCGAGCAGAGAAATAGCAAAAATGCCGCTCCGGTCGGTTGGCTAGCCGCCGGCGGCACCATCATTGTTTCCTTTTCTAAGAAATAAAAAAGAAATTAAAATTTAATATTTTTACTACTAAC
>JAODPA010138091.1:0-16133 GCA_025585075.1 Nepenthes mirabilis
AGAATTCCTTTTCCTTCCCAACAAGGAATAAAAAAAACCTAGTGGCATCAAGGAATAACTATTCCTTCGGGAATTGTTATTCCCAACTCACTTTGCAACCAAACGGTGGAATTCTTATTCCACCAAGAATAAGGAGGGAATAGAATTTTTATTCCCTCCAACCAAACACCACCTAAGAGAAAGAGAGAGAAAAGGGTGAAGAAAAAAAATTCGAGCATTCGATTGAATTTCGAATCTTGTTTCAGTTTATATTGATATTGGGTACGCTATTTATGAAATTGAGTAGAACGTTTTACCAGTTATGTTTTCTATTCTTTGGTCCTGTATTCATTGTTACTCGATCTATTTATTATAAGGTATCTAATTCTTACGTTTGTGGGGTTTGTATAGCCCAACGGATTGTATAATAGAGATATTTTGAACTATCGTCTGTGATTTTTTTTTTTTCATTCTTAAGAGGGTTTTCTATGTAAAAATGACTTCTTATTTCATTATTGGTAATTGTTGTATACTTGTTGTGAATTGTTAATTTCTTTCTTACAGCTTAAATAAGCGGTCCGGGTTTAAATAGTTGAGTGAATGGATTCTTTGCTGATGCTAGAAGATGATGTTCGTCACAAACTGCAAATTAGCAATTATGCACCTATTTCCTTGACTCACAGGAAGAAACCACCTAGGAACTTATGATGGTTTTGCTTGAATCGATATGAAATTTTTACTTGATGTTTTTATGCTGAATTTGTCTAAGGAAGGAGCCTGTAAGAGAAGTAAGCCCATCTCGATGTTTTTACCAACAAGGAGGATGTGCCATTGGTTAAGGTTGATCTCCATACAACCCACGATGGAATAAGATCAACAGCTCAATTTGCAAGGACTTATTGGGATAAGATTCATACTTACTATATGGATGTTGAGATGGAATGCTTCATGGAAAGATTAGTGGGAGCTTAATAACGACGGCGGAAAAAAGATCAAGGCTACGAGGAGAGAAATTAATGGCGGAGCAGGCATATTGTCTTCTTTGATCTGTTCAATTGTCAGCGGCAAAGATGCAGAGATCTGTTTGGAAAGGAATTTAAGGAAATTTTGTTGAGACACACGGTCAATGTAGCAAAAATAAATTTGAATTTTCTATCAATCAATAACGACAAAACCTTTAAGTACAAGAAACATATGTATCCAATTATATAGACTTGTATAATAATAGTTAGTGATGGGTCCAACGTGGATTTGGACTAGAACCAATGAAGCCTAGTTGGAAGGAGACGGGTTCGATCAGCAGAGGGGCCTAGTTCAGCAATAGTGTCCCAGGAGATTCAGAAGTAATGCCCACTGGGCACCCCTAACACGCAGCCTATCAGCGTCGCTTGCACCCTGCAGAGGCGACTGTAGGCTGCCTGCACAGGAGGCGCTAACTCAGGGGATGCCGTCCAACGGGAGATAAGGTTAACATTGACAAACAGCAGAGTACGCTACCCCAGCGCCGTCTAGCCAATGCAAGCAAAGTTAAACAGGCCTGTGTTGGTCATACTCGACAACAGTCTCCCTGCCTCTATAAGGCGACAACTGACACTGTTGGCCACCACCAGCGCTAAGCCGCCGGTGAATCTTAGCAAGCCATTTATTGAAAATCACAGCTCCCAAAAGCCTCCACAAAGGAGCTTACTGTTGGCGCAAAATGAGGGACGATGACTGATCGGATAGAGACCGCTGGGATACCAACAAACACATACACTCAGACACAGAGACAAGAAATAAGAGATAAAATAAAGTAAAAGAACACAATAAAATTTTACATAAAAAATTCTTCTAACTAAGGAAAAAACCACGGGATTTCTGTCCCCTAAAGAGTTCACTAAATATAATGACCGATTATAAAGAGCTGTTGGCTACACAAGACCAAATAGCAGCAAAATAAGAAGAAGAAGAAGGAAAAAATAGAGTACAAGGACACATTTTGTCCACTACTCTAAACTTCTTCTTTCTCTCTCTAAGACAATTTTACTTTCTGTGTGTCTATATTTCTCTATCACTCTCACTACAATGAGTATGCACATATATACACATATATAGAGAGGAGGTCTATAGAGGTGCCAACCACCCTAGCTACATGGTAGTTAGTACACGCTTGCTAGGCCTGCAATAGTAGGCGCATGCTCGGCACACACAGTGATAGACCTGCCAACCATCCAAATATGATGTCTCCTCAATTTCCTAACAGAGTAGGTCAACTGCCTATCTGCAATCGCAAACTGTCATATAGCAGGCCTATTTATAGACGGTCAACGTCTGCATCTCAAGGTCCTTGTCCATGCTTCAAGTCCTTACCTCCAGGTATCTTTTGGACTCCACAGAAGGTTCTCGAACATGTCTAAAGTGTCCGCGTCCATTTTTTCAAACAGATCCCCACTTTCACAAAATGCCCTGAGCGATGACCTGAGATCAAAACTATGATCCTAGCACCTTGGGCTCAAAGCAACGAGGTGAAAGAACCAACTCTCTTCCCTCGAACCATCGCCACCATACGGCAATGATAGTGAGCTACTCCTAGCAGTACACCAAAAGGAGCACTAGCCTCCTTCAAGCATCCCATGCACTCCCCACATTTCAACATTCATATATTTTTATCACGTTTACTTCTACGCGTGTATCTTTCCGTTCCCAGGGAAAGATTTCTGACTTAAGTGTTGGAGTGTTTACGGTGAAATAACCTCCTACCGTCTTTTGACCTCTTATTTGTAATTTGTGGTGCGCAGGGTCTAAGTTGAGAGACGCGGAGATCGGACCTGTTCATGATCTGACCCAACCAAGGAATCTGAAGGCTCCCAAATCCACACAAGAACCCGGACCTGGGGACATATCAGTTAACATGAAAATTCTTTTAAACTATAAGATAAATTATGTGATAAACTCCAAATAAATCTACTACAATAGTATCAGGTTATAAGATAATTTTATCCGAAATTTATTTACTACAATCTGATTGAATGACCGGTTAAATATAATTCTAATGCACTTAATAATTCATTAGATAAGATACACTGAAAAAGGAAAAAACAAAATGATAGTACGTCATAGAAACAATATTAGAGTACTGACGAAAAATGAAACTCAAGTCGAACTTCAACTAATGTTGAGCATCTTACTTTCTCACTTTTTTTCCTTTTTCTTTTTGTGTAGCCCTTTTTGTGCTATGAAAGCGATCTTGGATGCTTTAAAATTGCGTTAGGATACTTTATAGTAGCGCACGAGTGCTATTCAAGCTCACATTAGGCATGCTTATCTTATCCTAGATGCGTATATGCACCATTGTATGTCTAGCAGGTGTAATTGTTTTTAGTTCGTTAGAAAGAACTTTTGCTCGATCGTGCCTTGCATAAAACTCTTGTGAACTTCTAATAAACTTTATCGTTTGAGTGACCAGCGCACGAATATTTTGCGACCATTATTTGACAATTATGCTTGAGCGTGCCTTACACGAACATTATGTGTCCTCCAAATAACGTGTCCATTGTATATAGGACCCATAATGAAGTGACCAAAACACCAACAAATTCTTGTGCATAACAAAGATGACCGATGACAATTAGGAGAAAAAAGCAATCACAAGGAATGCAGTTTAGTAATGGCCGACAGCAATGGTGGAAGTCTTAGGGATGCAGAAATGCAGTCAAGAGGATGAGCTGAAAAAACTTTAGCAGAGTTGGAAGATATGAGGTTTGCTAGCAGTGTTGGAAACGAGTGAACTGCAGCAACAATAGATAAATTGAGAAATGCATTGATGTGAATCAAATATTGGAATCCTGTTGCTTGTTCCTGAAGACCGAAAACGGACAAACTGGAGGATCCATTTATATAGTTTGGTTTAGTCCATGAAAGTTTGTAAAATAACAAGGCCTAAGGCCATAGGTCCCGGATGAAGCCCACAGAAGACGGTTCAATTATGCTCATGAGCAGGCCACAAGGCCGAACACCAAGTCCAATGCCGAGCTGATAGTAAGAGCAGAGACATTTGTTCCACGAAATCACATTCAGAGAACAATCCAAGACATTTAGACTAACTTATGAAGACAGGTGCTGCACTATTGAAACGGTTGTAAAGGATGACAGGAGTCTAAAAAGGGTCCGAACCAGACTAAAAGTGACTGCGGATGGAGCCAAAAGTCTAACAAAAGCACACAACCACATTGCACAATCCCACCAGAAGTGGCGGACCCTGTCTAGGCCAGAAACCGAGCTTCTACTCCATGCTTCCAATCAACAGATAGCTTCGTCTAGGAGGTTATACATGATTCCTCTATGACAGGGGAGTTAGGGAAGATGAAGAAGTCCAAATATGGCAAAAAATTCCTATAGTTCAGAAATCTCAAAGTCTTGCAATCCTCAAATATGAGAAATCTCAAAACAGAAGACATAAGCTAAGAAAACACTTGGATTAACTTTTAGATAGTCAACTCTACATCCTAGAGGTGTATGCCTAAACTCCTAAGGCCTTTAAAAAGGGCCGATCCTCCTTTAGAATTCCCTCGAGAAACCTCCCAATCCCTTTCACGTTTCAGCATAGAGAAATCCTCAATTTCGATAGAGAAGAATTTTTTGTCATGAAAGTACTCATTGGCATCCAACGAGAGGCTCGGTTCCCAGCGAAACCATAAGGCCTGCATAACTTACCATAGCACATGAGACAATAGGTACTTCTAGGAGGATGCTATATCCCAGCAGGTTGGCTTACTCATTCCCTATGCTGGGAGCTCATCTAAGGTTTGCTCAACGTGATACCGATGAATATATATTCCCAATAAGATTTGTTAGATTCTCTGCTAGAAAGTTTATGCTCACATATGCTTGTATCTCTGCTCTATGCCCATTAATATTGGGAAGTATGCTCCATCTCCCTACTATCCTATTATAGTAACATCTTCTCTTGGAAGGTTATTTTGACTTGACTGTCGGAGAGGTCCATCCGAAGAATCCGACTGGGATCAATTTCACCCTTTCTCTTATGATGTGCAGGGAAGAAATTCATTCCAGTCTTGCACTCAGGTCATTATAAAGGTGTGCTGTTGGGCGTGACTTCGGGTCGGTCCTAGCCACTGCTCCTGGCCGGCCTGCTTGAAATCATGTTGATAGCACCGGCAGCGGTATGGTTCCTTGGTGGCTCTCAGACTTCGTCGGCAGCGGCCATGGGGGTTTGCCTCGAACTTTTCAGGAACTGAGTGAGATGCCCCCGGCGGACTAGGTTTTCAATTTTCTTCTATAGAGTCCGGCAGTTCTCTGTGTTACGCCCTAGAGACCGGTGGAAGTGGCAATACTTCGTCTTATCTCCGGCCTCGAGGTTCTTCGGCTCCTTGGGCCACTTTAGAAACTTCTCGTCTCGGATCTGTATCAAGATGTTCGAGCGAATTCCATGTGTCCCAACTAGAATGCTGGGTGATTGCTTGTTGATACGGTTTAGAAGGCACTGCCAAAAGGCTTCCTTCTTGCCAGCAACAAAAGTCTTTTATGTGCGGTAGGTTAGGTATAAAGGACCAAAGCCTGAGTGAGAAAAGTGAAGAATTTGTGGCTATATTAAGATATTTTAATCAATTGTGTATGTTGGTATTTATAGAGTACTCAAGTTATTTTATATAAAAAACCAAAATATATGAAGAAACTAGATATATAAGATGCCCAAACATATAAGAAAAGTGGGTATATGCGAAAATTTAATATCATATAATATAGAGGTTTCCAAGCATAATATTGCATATTGTTATCAACATTTTTATAATAATAGCTGTAGGGCTTAGTTGAGGAGTAAATGTTATGTTTGAGGAGAATGCTTATTATTCATCCAATAACTTTTGCATACGTCATAATTTGACTTAAAATTTGTTAGATGAGAAATATATGATAGAGTCTTAAGACTATAAAGATCGGATTTAGTTATTCCTGTTTGTAAATTATGGCCATCACAACACTACAATTCCATATAGTGCCATTAGAAAAGATTAAATTAGTTGGTTTATCTCACGGCTCCTCAAGATCAAAGAAGTGGGATGAAGGTTTGTTTCGAGATTGACTTGGGAAAGGATCGCTACTAGAGGTATTTAGCGAGTTGTGCTATTTGTGAACTAAAATGGCATGGCCCATCACAAGCCAACTAAGTATAATATAGATTGAATAGTAATTATATTGCGTCATGCACAATTTGTCCAAGGCTGAGGGTTCTAGGGCCCATGTGATGCGTCGACACATTGCCTTTTGTGCCGGTTTTCCTAGATATAGAGGATTAGTGTTGCAACTATCCTCTGCCATTTGTAGTGGTGGACAAATTGCTCATTTGCCCATTTCAATGGTTAGAAGGGATGTGACTCCTTTTTTATCTATTGATGAATGGATGATAGTTGGTAGAATTAAAGCTAGCCTCCTCTTGGGATTCCACTTTTCTACCAATAAGGACGGATGGAATCTCATCGATGCCCTGAGGAGCCATTTGAGAAACACCAGAAATCAGAGAAAAGAGAAGAGCAAATTAGGGTAGAAAGATTCAAGGAATGAAGTAGTGTAGAAACTATCGAGGACCAATGCTTAAATAATCAAAGCCTTAGTCCCGTAACAGCGTCGTTTAAAGATACCAAAGAGACACGTCACCATAATGACTATGACACATGCCCGCACATAGAGTGCTGCGACACATCAATTCATTGGGCTAGTTATAATGACTGACGTTATGTCTCCCTATATAGCCTGTTAACAGTTAATAGCTCTGACGCCTAAATTGGCAAGTTGGCGGCGCGATATAGGTAATGATGTCCTGATACGCTCATTTCTAGGATGTTAGACTAATGACACATGACCTTGACAGACTCGAGATGGATTCAATTGATTCTCATCCCAATTGGGCGTTCGAGATAAGTCATTGAAGTCGGATTATCAGAAAATCGAGTTGTCAGTATTTAAAATTGTCATATTGTCAAAAATTACGCAACAAGAAATATCATTCAAGCGCTTCATCCATTTGAAATAAACAAAAATTTGGAGCCATGTAATGAAGACAAATAATACTTAGGATATTTCATTCATTGATTCTTTTTATAACGTACAATAAGCTTACAACAGCGGATGTACAACTCAAAAGGAAATGAAAAATATATGGAGTAGCAATTTGACTTGAGAAGTCTACCTGACCTTAGGACTGATGATTGCAAGAGGAAGCTCAACTGCTGGCCACCGCAGCATCACCTCCCAAGCAACCAGCCCAACAAAAAGAGCGGAAAAGCCCTCCTTATAAGAACAAGGTGCAGTTCACTAAATTAACGTGCTTGCTCTCACTTGGGAGGCAAAACAAAAAGAAAAAAAAGAAAAAAAAAAGAGGAAGCACATTCCCAACAGAGTGTAGAACAATCCTCTTAATAATAGTAGAAGGCAGAGTCGCTCACTCAAATAGGAAGAGGAACGACCATCTCCCATTTGGGGGATTGAGACACCTCCTCCTTAGGGTTGCATCAGAGAGGACTACCTAAAATTAATTGGGAGAAGAGGAAACTGCCTCCTAAAACCCAAATCTCACTCGGTACAACATAGGGCCTGTTTGGGTCGGGTATAAAAGGGGGTAATCAAGGCAGATTTCAAACGCATCCTCGAGTATCAGCTTCGAACATCAAAGAAGAGTTCCCTCCGATTTTGGCTTGTAATTGCATAGCCGGAGAAGGAGATCAGTCGGTGAAGGAGAACATCAGAGAAGGAGCATTAAAACCCCTTCATTTATAGCCGGAGAAGGAGATCAGTCGGTATTGAATTGAGGAGATTATTATGTTGACGACAAAGAATCGCTAAGTGGCAGAGGATCGAATCAAATTTTGTCGAATAGAGCAAAAATTTGCAGGACGCCTGGGAAAGGAGCGTGCTTAGGAAAGGAGCACGCGTGAAGACCTGCAAACAGTGTCCCATCAGTATCATGTTGGGGTTTGAAAATTCAAACCTCCTAAAATGGGGGTTAGTGATTGGTTCGGTAGCTGATAGACCAGCCTAGAGCTAGACTTGAGCGAGAAGGCTAGCTCAAGAAGCTGCAACCTAGCACAGGCTCCTTCAAGTTCAAGATTCAGAGTTTGCAGCGGTGGGCCCAAGTGGCATCACTCAAGACTGTTCAGTAATATGTGGACTATTAGGGTTGACCATTGGACAATCCCTACAGGCATAGCTTTGTTTGATCTAACTCAATAGATAAATTTAAATAGTCACTGTCACCATGTGGTCCCTTATGGTTGTAGGAGTAAGAATCAAAGACAATAGCCGCTAACCAATCGTTTTAAGAATTACGGCAGTGCAGTGTTAAAGGTGGAAGCATGATAATGGCTCTCCCAGAGGCACAGAGCCATAGCACTTATATCCCACAACTGCAAGTGCATTGTGTTGGCCATTCATGGTCATAGAATCACAAAGCTCCAGGGCTAGCTACCTAGCATTCCTTTTATAAATACATTCCTTCCGTTACAAGAGAATGGATTTGGTCAAAATGTTCTCTATTCTCTACATAGTGACCCGATTTTCCATCTAGCAATCGATCAATCAAAAGCAATCTTATTACAAGGCCCCAAGCGTTATTATCTCTTTAATAGCCACTCTCTCATGAGTGCAACCCTCATTCTTATAGTCACTTTCTTACAAGTGCAATCCTCATTCTTTAAGTCACTCTCCTACAAATGCAACTCTCATTCTAAAAGCCAACCCCTACAAGTGTAAGTTTTTTTAAGCCGCTTACCCATTTAACGCACCAAATAGAGCTTAATCTTCCATTAAACATTTAATCTTCTCACACTTACATCTACGTATACTTTCTCAACCTCATATATTTTTATTTGGCTGAAAAAAATTACTGACTTGGGTATCGAAACATGTACAGGAAAGCAAGTCTCGCTATCATCTAATATCTCGTCTGTTAGTTATGGTATACAAGATAAATGTTCAAAATATCGAAGACCGAACCTGCTATCAATTAGATTTTCGAATTAGGTGGTTCTCTAATTTATTCAATAATTAGGTTTTGGGGGATGCATAAATATTATCAGAAATATGGTAAAATAAAAATTATATTATTTAATTTGTGTGAGGAGTAATAAAATCTTTCATATATGGAGTTATGGATTCAAAATCCATATTATAATCATATATGGAGGTTGGATGGAGTTGAGGCGATCCTTCTTTAACAATGAAAAGGGGTTGAAGGCTCTAAGGATTTAGGCCTCACATCGTCTCTTCCTTTTGAACTTTCGATACCCTCCAATTCGGTTTCTCCTTCACGCATCAAAAGAGTTTGATATCTACTTCTTCAAGGTATTTTTCCATCTTTAACCGGATTAATTTCCATGCAGTATATGTTTAAAAGAAGATTTTCTCCTGCATATTGTCTGGTACTGTGACATTGAGATGAACTACTAGCTCATTCGTTTTAATTTTTTTTTCCGGTCCTTTATTTTGATTATTTGATTGCAGGGGTTTTGATAAATCATTATTTTTGCCTGACGAGGTGAGTGGAAAATTTGATGTAATTATGAAGAACAATAAGGGTGCTTTTGGTTTGATTTGACTGGAATTTGGGATTGGATTTCGGGCGAGGAGAAAAGAAGGTCAGATGCCGGAGGAGGACCTAGTGGAGCTTAAGTTCCGACTGTACGATGGATCCGATATCGGCCCGTTCTGGTACTCTTCGGCATCAACTGTTGCCGTGCTCAAAGAGCGAATTTTCGCCGAGTGGCCTAAGGGTAGGTGCTTTACGATTCTTTTAAATTTGTTTCCTGAATAGCCAAACTAAAACAAGTAATTATGATGTTTTCTTGTCAAAATTGAAGAATAAAGATTTGCTTCCTTTTTGTTAGTTCTTTTTGTAATCTGTTGATTTAATGAAATGATTCTGTGGTTTGTGATTATTGCGGTTATTGGGTGGTAGTTTCATTGGGACGGAGGATATTTAGCATTGACGATCATTTGTGTCCAAAATCTAATTGTCGTAACGTCAGATTGGGTTTTGTATTGGAGGGTAAGAGTCAAAGTGGAGACATCATTGCCCTAGGATTTGATAGGTTATGAACCAGTGGCACGGTCAAAAGGTGTTTTTCTTTTTCGTGGTTATCTTTCCATTGGTAAAAGAAGGCATGGATTTCTTAAATGCATGTTAATTTGTCCAACAAAATGTCTGCCCCCTCCCCCCTCTCAAAGATGTGAAGAAAAACAAACGTGGTTATGCCCTGCTATGATGCTTGTCATTTTCTACATCCGCATACGTAGAAAATGGTTGTAGCCTGTAAGAGTTTTACCCAAACTTAATAGCATAAGATATTCCACAGATGTAATATGAAATAGGATGGAAGCTCTGCCACTGAACTACCAATCAGTATTTTAATATGGCGATTGGTAAAAGAGCTCTGAAGATGTTATGGTGGTGGTTTTTTATTTTTATTTTGCTTGGATCAGTAATAAAGCTCACACACAACGCAAGGTGAGTTGAACCGTAGTCTTATAGTGACCTATATACCCAACCCAGGGGGAGTTAAATCTTGTTCTTTCTTATACATGACATTTACCACTAAAGCTACCCTTACTAATGTTTTGCATCAATTGATTTTTGAGTAATGAGACCATTCTCATTATTCCACACCCTCCCCACCCCCACACACACACAAAAAAAAAAAAAAAGAAATCCTCATTTATCACTTGAGCTACCCATAACCGGGACAAGGGGGAGGGGGTTGCCCATTAATTTGTGTTTGAGTAATAAGATCACCCTCATTTAACCCCCACCCCAAAAAAATCCCCAAAGAAGGAAACTAAGAAGCCTGATATCAGCAAAAGCTTATCTCTGCTGCGAGAATGTAGTATGCTTTGACATTTTATGATGAGCAATAGCTGTTTATCTTATGAGAAATGGATTGTCATATAATTTTCACCATTTCATTAATTTTGTTCGAGTATGTGTAATATGAAAGAAAATATGTTCTAGCTGCTATAGAGTGCAGTCATTAGACAATGTCCATAAGCTGCCTTATGTTTACAACCACAACTATAGTAGCAGCAACAACAACAAAGCCTAGAGTCTTATTTGGGTCAATTACATGACTCATTTTATCATAGTGCTTTTTCAAACTGGTGTATCATTTGAATTAATATTTTAGATGTCTGAAACAACTTAGGCATCCTCGGTTCATCTTTATTTTTATCAGTGTTAGGGTTCAAAAACTATTATTGGGGCTTCACTTGACACAAGCTTTTCGGTCAGTTTCTTGTCATGGTATCATAACAGTTTTGACCAAATAGTCAAAGTTCGATTCTTGGAACCCCAATTTACACTAATATATTTATCTGCACATGGTAAGTGTAGGCCTCTGCTAACTTAAAATTCAATCCCAAGGGTGTTCGTGTGAGGGAGCCTTGTTAAGGTATAAAGCCCATTCATAGGCCTTCACTTTTCAGATTAAGCAGATAGGCCCACATTCGTCAATTGCTAATTTGTATAGTTGCATCCATATATTATTTTTTACAGGCCTGGTAAAGTTCCTTGATGCTTCTGATCATGTAGCAAGTGGATGAATGATGCAGTTATTTCTATTGTTACCTTAGCTAACAATTTATTTGATCAAATGGGGTGATCTCTAAGTTGTTTCTGAAAATGTACTCGTAACACAATGAGGGTCGAGCTTATGAGGAGAGTTGTGTTATAGCTTAAAGGTGGGTGCATGATCCCTTGAGCTTATGAGGTTTGAACTTACCACATATGGGTGCGTAATGTGGCTGTAAACTACCCAGATCCGATTCTAGAAATTTATTGCTTGTCCACTTATGAAGCTTCGTGCTGACAAGATAGATATTTTGGTTGTATGCATGCAAAAATATACGTAACAATTCCTGTTATATATAAGCATGTATTTCCATGGGTGAACTTCAGAATGTTGTAGTTCTAGTGTGCAGGGACAAGTTGCCAGTGGGAGTGTGATCCCTTGAGCAGCCCTGGATAATGGGCCAAAGTGTGAGTGCAGCGCATTTAGTTGTATATATATGTACCTGTATATGAGTAAGCACAAAGATGTGGAGGAGATTAAGGGTAATCAGCAATTTCATGATTCATGAGGGCAGTAGTCACTTGACAGCTGGTAATTGTCTTAGGAGTGACCAGTACACAGCAAGGTGTGATGGACAGATTAATTTGTCATTAAATGATGAGATTGATTGTGGAATCCTGATGGGAAAGCTGTATGGAGAAATATCCTCTAACCCTGTTCAGCGGGTTAGTTGCCACTTGTGAGGTTTCCTGGCTTATCAGAAACTGGTTAGATTGATTCAATGTTACCTTTCACCTTCTTGTGTTTGGAACCCTGGATAGCAATTAATTTATCATTGAGTTGAAATGCTTGCTTGCATACAAATTTCTGTGAAGTAAAGCCTATGATCAATCTCTTTCCATGAACAATGTTAGTTATCTAATTGTTCTATCATAAACTATTCATCAGTTGAAAGCTTTTTTGACCTAGTTGGAGATTTTATGTCAGTAGTATTTAATTAGAACTTTTTGGAACATGTTGTAGAACAGTAGATACAACAATTAGAAATTTCGTTAGTGGTTGATTCCAACTTCTTAGATAATTGTTCAGACATACAAAAATGTTCCTTTAGAGCTTGAGCTGCAAGGAATCTTAAGTGCTTGTTTGGCAAATCTTTGGCTTGATTGGAGCTTTTGTAGAAGCCTACTATGAGTGGAGCATTTGCAAAATTTCCAAGGAATGGTAAATGACGGATAGTTTTCAATTTGATTTATTATTTTTTTTTGCAAAGTAAGTGTCATTAGAAGGGTTCCAAGAGGAATCAATTACAGTAAATAAGGAAAATACTTTTCTCAGGTACAAAGTCCTTCAATTTCTAGTTTCAGCTTCTTGATATCCTATTTCTAGATTCCCTAAGTTGGAGCCTTAGCTAAAAGAATATCTAACATTCAAGTTAGCCAAAGCTGTTTGTGGAAAAAGACCCTATTGGCCCATTATCAGGAGAAAAACTGTTTTAAACGCTAGTCACAGAGGTATGATAAATCTTGGGTTCTACCAACTTTCTTTTCAGAGAAGTTATTTCAAAAGCATGTATTATGTTAATGGAACTTATGGTTTTTAGTCGGAATTTCCTTGTTTGCAAGTTTATTTTGTCTGTCATTGCAAGTGCTTGAACAATCGGCACATTTAACAGTCCAACAGATTACTCCTTGCCATTGCTGCACTATGAAAGAAAGTGGAGAAAACAAGGTTTATTAAACAGCTTTTTTGTTGCCTATTGTGCCATTTTAATTTTCTGTGATTAGATAGAGATATAGCTATCATAGCAAGATTTTCGGGGAATTTACAACCTGGAATTTGCCTGATGAAGGATTGGCTGTGTCTGAATCTTATTGGTTGAATGCGGCCTCCCTTAATCTGATTATATTTACATCTAAATTGCAGGCAAAACTGAGCTGAAATAGGTATGCATGTAGGGAACTCATTATTTTTCATTGACTATATGCATAATAGTGGCTTTGCATGTGGCTAATTCTTCTAACTCTAGCATGGCATTGATCGATGCAAGCCATTAAGCCCTGCATGGTTTAAAAGTTTCTGCTTGTAGATGTTATTTTACTTATTGTTTTCCTTCAACTTAGTAACTTGTCCATTGTTGTGCAATTTCTGGTCTGAACTATGTTTTTTCTTTCCCTCTCTGTCTTTTCTGTTAACATCAGATTTTGATGTTCTACTCTTCTTTCAGATAAAAAAATTGCTCCTAAAGCAGCAAATGATGTGAAACTTATAAGCGCTGGAAAAATATTGGAGAACGGCAAGACTGTTGGCCAGTGTAGGATACCCTTCGTTGATCTTCCAAGAGGAGCTATTACAATGCATGTGGTTGTGCAGCCATCTCTAGCAAAAGCAAAAGCAGGTAGTTTCCCTATACATGTATCTACTCACATGATTTACTTCGCATTAATTTACTGATTTACCATTGTTTAGAGGCTGTTGTTTTTGTATTATTGGACTATATTTCCATTGTTTTTCAGCTAATAAACACGGACACTATCCCATGAATAAAGTGTCAATGTGCGACACCTATTCCGGCACGTGTCAAATATGCCCCGACACGTGTCCAATTTTTTAAAATTAACAGAAAAAAAACTCTGATATGCTTTGATACATTTGAATATATTTTAAACATACCTAGGACATGTTTTGAACACTGTTTTGTTCCAAATGTTTTCTTATATTTAGTATTTTTTAACAATTACAAAATATAAATGGGTAAAATTAAAATGCAGATGTTAATTGATATATAAAAAAAATTGCTATATTAAGTTTTGCCTTTATTTGTTAAGCTCTATNAAATTATGTTTTTTTATAATTTTTTTGGGGTGAAGAAATAAGAATAATGCATACTTATTGTTATTTAGTATAAAATAGCGTTGTTCATCAGTAAGAAAATTAATAAATTATGATTTTAGTTAATACACTCTTAGCATGTTGTGTTGTCTTTTCTAGAAAAATATAATGTCAACATGTTGGTATTGTGTTGTATTCGTATCATATGTCAGTGTCCGTACTTCGTAGGTGTTTGATTATGGTTACAATGCATTTAACATTGCTTCATGGCAGTTGCATCTGAACATTTTCTGACCCAAGTTCTTTCATGTCTGCCATATCTACACGTGTTTGGACACTTGGATATGTCCAACTGTATTTTCTTTGAAATTTGCAGAGCTTCGGCTATGATTTTTTTCCGGGTTACAGGCCATAATGGTTGCACCGGAACATTTGTAGACCTGACTTCTTGCTTGTCTGCCAATATCCACCATAATTTTGGATGCTTGAACATGTTCGACTATGTTCTTTTTGAAGTTGTCAGAGCAATTCTTTTTCCATCATTACATAATCTCTACATAAGTGTGTGTCAGCTTACTTGTTTGCTTGCGAAGATTGTTGCAACTGACAAAACATGCTTGTCAAGATACTGTGAAGTCTCTCCCTGTTTGAAACATGACCTTGCTTAAAGATTGTGGAGTTATCGGGAATGGCAATGGAGCGAGTCGGGAGTGATTTGAAGGAAATTACGTGATTGTCCCTCCCCCTTTTGCTTTGATTTTATGGTATACTCTGTTAGATGAACCACTGCAAATTGGAGTTTGTGACAAAGTATCAGGGTGTCATTGTTATTTCATCTCAAATATAGCTGCTCATGGTTATTTCGTTTTTCTCTTAACAGAAAAGAAACTCGACTCCGGGAGTCAGGCCAATTGCACGTGTTCGATATTGTAAAGAGATTTTGGTTTTGATGAGATGATTTTGAGCTGTTTGGATGAGTGGGTGTGCTGGAAAATTAATGGTCAATCAGTGCATCATCATCAGCTGGTTGTAGTAAGTTATGTCAGAATGCATTTGTGCATCAAACTGCAGGGCTTTTGCTATGTGTTCTCAAAGGATTGAAAAAGGAAAAAAGCATGTTTGATGTATAATCCAGTTTAGCATAACCAATTGAAATTCAATATTGGAAGTGGGGTTTTGTTGTGTTCTCCATTGCTGCCTGAGAAATCCTGCTTCCTGTTCTGTACCAAAGATGACCATACCTGTCAAATGCATAATTAACTAAAGAAAGGGAAATGGGCAAAGAGATGTTGAATGATTTGGGTAACAAACTTATAATGTCTTATTAGAAAGTCCATGCATGGATTTTAACATCTACCTTATGAAATTGTAAATAACAATGGATTTAATGCTTGCTTACTGGTTTCATGTAATTCAACATATGAGAGTTTTAAGACATTTAAACCCTTACGACTTGTCAGATAATTATGATATTTCATGATTTCATAATACGAAATTGAAAACTCATAACAAATTTGAATCTATTTTTAATGTTCCTTTTTTGAGAACTTTGGAATTGATTTCTATCTTTTCACCCTTATTTCTATTCTTTAATGAGAGTTTATATAATTTATGTGGAGAGATATGGTATGCTAATTCTCTGAAATATAGTTTTTAAATGGTACTAATGTGAAGTCAGAAACCTTTACTAGTTCAAAATAGGTAAAATTGCCATAATTATTATTGGAATATTGTCCCACAAATAAAAGTTAATTTTGTCATTTATATAGC
>JAODPA010138102.1:0-16132 GCA_025585075.1 Nepenthes mirabilis
TGTAAGGTTATAATATTATACGTCAATAACAATCTCAAAAAAGTAAAAGGATACTGTGGATAATATTTGCTTGATAGTGGTACATTATTTTTTCAATTATCTATTTATATAATAAAATTACTACAATACTGGTCGGCAGTGGTATAAATATATAAATTTATGGCTACAATCAAACATAAAACACACAATGTTTCGATCAAATTAATTAGAACACAAATTTCCACACAATGAAAAAAGGATCATAAATTATACCACACTATTCGTAAAAATGCATAAATTTCTTTTGAAAAGAACGATTTCACAAGGCAATTGTTAAATATTAATAGGAACTTGTGACATTTTTTAAAATTTTTCAAAACAATAGTTTGAAAAAATAGAGTATTCGAGAAGATAAATGACTAATAATCGGAGAAAAAAGAGCATTGGACAATAAGAAGTGAACAAAAGCAAGGGCGTATCTTGATCATTTGGAATAATTTGAGCATGAGATCCAAAGATTGTAAAGCAATTGCTAAAAACAATGACAACAACTACGAGAGAGAGATACTTACATTAGAATTGTGTTACGCTGCTGTATTATCTGGTTAGCAACGTAACACAATTTATAGCCAAATTATATTAGAAAAGAGACCCGGCTGTAGTTGGAAGGATATAAGTATACTTAGAAAATTAGGTAAAATAAAAAGAAAGAAGAAAATAATCAAGAGAAAAACATAAGGAAAACTAAGGAAAACCGACTAAGAAATAGAACCGAGAGGAAGAAAACCGGTTGTGAGTTTGTGAAGGAGTTCATATTTAATCTCCAGTTTAATCAAGCAAGAACATTGCTACCTCCTTTATTTGTTGTCAAATTTTTGCTATTATCTTCGAGTATTGTCATTCAAATACTTCAAATTCATGCCTTAATCATGCTAAATTAGGAAAAAATCAAAATCATATTCCATGATAATCGAATTGCTATACCATGCTAGTGTCTAAATTCTACATACTATATTTGATCAATTCATGCCATGAAAATTTTAATATAGATATTTTAAGAAATTGGCTAAATCACCGTATTTTTGGAGTAAATTTATTCCTCATAAAATCGATCGGTTCAATAAAGAAAAGATCGGTCTGCCGTATGAACTGGTTGAAAACTGATCAGCTGCTGATGCTGATGTTTTCACCAAGATTTTGACTAGTTCATGCCTTACAAAAATTTAGTATAAAACTTTCACGAACTGGCTATATGTCATAAAGTTGGTGCTAAAATTTCTTTTAAAAATCTAACCAGTTCAGCCCAAAAAAAATTAAGTGTCACTGAATCGGCCAAAAGTAGATATTGGCATCAATAATCAGTGTATAACTTTAGACCAGACAATAATAAACTTAAAAATTTACATAAAATGGTCCAAAATTATGTGCTGATTCTAAAAATATTGTAGGAATAATTTTATATGGTGAACTGGCTACTGAACTGGTGCCAAAATCAGATGCTGTACAAGAACTGGCCAGAACACTGTTTGACATTTTTACTAAATCTATGTGAACTGGCCGAGAATATGAAGATGAACTAGTCATATATGGTATGTCAAGACAGTAAGCCAACTAAATATCAAGTGACCTGGCTTATCATTATGTGAACTAGCGGTTAAAAATGGTAGAGAGCAGGTTTTAGCAAACCAGCTTAGAATTTAGTAAATGAATGAAGGAAATGAATTGGTTCATACATACTCTATAAAATGATGAATCGGCTAACCAATTTTAAATATAACGGTGAACCAGCCAAGGGATGAACCGATCTCTAAACTAGCAGAATCCTTAGAAGAGGTCGAACCGATTCATGAACCGGTCATAAGACTAAACCGGTTGAGGAATTTGAAGTGTGAGCGGATCGGTTGGTGAACTAATAAATTTATTGTGACGGATCGGGTTATTTTTTTTAAATAACATTCATCAATAAACACATAAATAAAACCCATAATCAATATTATAAATTTCTGTAAAAATTTGAGTAGAGTTCCGTTTGTAAATCCAAAATTTGCCAAAATACAAACACCTATATCAACCCTATGCAATAATCCACAATCACAACTACGCAATCATAGGATCTCACAACCACCACAGCACCACAAGTGACACCGACATCATAACTCAGGTACGACGCCGATACAGAAAGGATACCAACTAGGAATATCCCAACATGACCACAAAAGAAGACTTGCGAAAGCATGACAACCATAAAATACAGCGAAAAATAACTATACATCCATCCACAAAGACATCCATGTCACATGTGTGTGTATATATATATATATACATATATGCAAGGTTCTCAAAATAAAATACAAAATCCCTATTTCATACACGATCACGTTAAATACCAAGCTCTACACTCGATCGTGGTTGCCTACCACACTCTTATGGTCTACTAAGTCACGTTGGGCATCAATGCATTCTCATCTGAAAGGAAAGAAATAGTAAGAGTGAGTGTACAGTTCAACAAGTGTAATCATATAATAAAAGAACGATAAATAAATAATGGAAACAATAACGCAGTGAAAAGAAAACATATACTGGTGATTAAAAAGGGAACTTGAGAGGAAAGATGCTTGGGGACAAATTATGACATTAGATATGTTTCTTTTTTTTTGTACCTTTATTTTTTCTATTGATCTTTGCAGACTAGGGCCAATAGGTCGTACTAACTAACGATACGAGAAAACGAGGAAAGGATTATGATACTCCACGTGATCTAAGGTCGTGAGGGCTTATTCTTAGATCTAGCTGGGGGTCATCTACATATCATGCCTGTAGACAGGCCGATAAACGCTCCATTTTCCTGGGGTACCAGGACAGTTCCTTATTCTTCCATAATAGTATCTTAAGGCGTGCCACGAACATCACCCGCTCTCATGAGTGGCCAGAATATGCGGCCAAGGTATTCCTTGGGTTCCCACCATGATGGACGTGACAAGCCAGAGAAGACTACCCAATGAATATAAGTCCATAGTCCTAGTTTTCAAGATGACTTTTTCCTTAAGGTAAGATCCACAACATTTTGCTTTATTTATATTATCTCCAATCAGGAGATCAATTCGATCATACATACATTGTTGATTTTCCTCCAATTGGTTGCTCGATTCTTATCTTTATTTGGGACTTAAGCCTTTTAATGATTCAATTTATGTGCATGATTATCAAAATCTATGAGAGAGATTGGAATTCCTAACCACCTATGGGCAAATATTACCTTAGGACCCTCCGGAACACATTTCTTTACAACCGATGTACAAATATATATTTTCGGGGCTTACAATTAAACGTAAACAATTAGACATAACTTCATAACAATTAAATGGGATAGAAGCATGCAAATGTCCCATTATTTTTTGTGTGAACAGTAATAGTGACTATATAGAGCATCCGGACACTGCAAATGGATCGATACTTGGGGGATCAGACGTCTGATCGAGCTATATGCATAAATGAAATGTGGTGATTCATATTTTGGAGTCAATTTAACATAATATGGAAGGGAAAAGGGAAATCCCGAATTTAGGCATGAGTTAGGGTTTAGTGATACCAAACCGGACGATTCGGACAATAAATTAGACAAATAACTACATATTTTGAACATTAATCATGGGCTAAGTAATTCTCCATATTTTGGATAGGTATCGAGATAAAAATACCAAAAAAATGGATAAAAATCAAAAGCGAGCAAATAGTTTGTATGTGAACACTTGCCTCGACGCGTACTACAACCTTTATAACTAGCTCTCGAACAGATTCAGATTCCGAAGCCTTGATCTCCTCCCTTCTCTCTCTTGTTTGTCACACTCTCTCTCTCTATTTCCAGAAGCATATGGAAAATGGACAAAATTGAACCCGGGCGTGTTTAAATACCCCAACTCGCATTTGAGCACAAGCCCAGCGGCAACGAGGCACACCGCCTTGCCATCGCCATGCCTCGGGTGCCATACGGGTGCACGGCGAGCGAGCCATTCTATTTTTTCTCCGCCCTGGGCATGCTTGAGCGGTGATCATGCAGGCCATTCTGCCAGCCCTCGCCTGGCTTGCGCCTCAAGCGCCATTCAGGCACTGGGCCTAAATCCCTCTTGTTTTGCTTTGGATTCAAATTTTTCCCAAATTTAAGCCTAATTCCGATTGTTATTATTTTTAATTACCTCCTAATTATGATATTTTAAAATTGGAACCTCACAACTCTCTCCTACTTATAAAAATTTCGTCCTCAAAATTTAACAAATACTAAAAATCAATTCAATTTACATACCTCAGAAAACATAGGGATACTTTTCCCGGATTTTGTCCTCCCTCTCCTATCTTGCTTTCTCACGGGAATGATTCTTCCATAAGACTTTCACGAAGGGAATGGTCTTTGATCGCAAGGACTGATCCTTCCGATCTAAAATCTCCACCAACTCCTCTAAATAAGATAGATCCTTATCAATAGCCAATGAACCATAATCGAACACATGGGATAGATTGTACACGTACTTCCTCAACATGGAAACATAGAAGACGTTGTGCACCTCTGCCAAACTCGGTGGTAGTGCCAAATGGTATGCCACTTCACCAACTCTTTTGAGGATCTCGAAGGGCCCAATGTATCGTGGTTTCAGTTTGCCTTTGACTCCAAATCTGGAAACCCACTTCCACGGTGACACCTTGAGAAAGACAAAATCACCGACTTTGAATCTAAGCTCGGTCCTTCTTCAATCGGCATAACTCTTTTGTCAACTCTGGGCAATTTTCAACTTCTCAAAAACTACCGCGATCTTTTTTGATGTTTCACGAACTACATCAGGGCCTAGCAAATGCCTATCTCCCGTGTCTTCCCACTGGATGGGCGATCGGCACTTTCTGCCATAAAGTGTCTCAAAGGGAGCCATTCCGATACTCGCTTGGAAGCTATTATTGTAAGCGAACTTAGCGACCGCCAAGTGATCATCCTAATTTCCTTTGTATTCCAACATCAAGGCTTGAAGCATATCTTCTAGTATCTGAATCATTCGCTCATACTAGCCATCGATCTGAGAATGATAGGTTGTGCTAAACTTTAGATTCGTCCTGAATTCACGATGCAAGCTTTCCCAAAATTTGGAGATAAACTGTGAATCCCGATCAGACACAATAGATGCTAGCACGCCGTGTAGTCTAACAATCTCGTTGATGTAGAGCTATGCCAGGCGAGTACGTAGTCTGGATGGCAATGAAATGAGCAAATTTTGTCAGTCGATCCACAATGATCCAAATTACATCATGGTTCCTCGGAGTTCTCGGCAATCGGACACAAAATCCATTTAGATATCCTCCCATTTCCAACTGGGAATAGGTAATGGCTGCAATAATCCAGAATGCTTCTTTCTCTCAGCCTTCAGTTACTGACAAACAAGGCATCGGCAAACGAAAGCAACAATCTTACTTCGCATGTTTCTCCACCATAACATTTTCTTTAAATTTTGGTACATTTTATTTATTCTGGGATAAATTATGTACCTAGTTCTATGAGCTTCCTTCATAATTTCTTCCTTTAAGTCCACCTCATTAGGTACACATAATCGATCCCAGAATCTCAAAATTTCATTTGCACGTACAATAAAATCAACACGGGAGTCCCTACTAAGGTCGCTAGTAATGTCCATAAAAAACGGGTCTCTTGTTTGCCCTTCCTTGATCCTTTGAAGGATCACGGGTTGCACTTGTAAGAAGGATAATATCATCCTATTGTCCTTTACATAGCATTGAATATCACAAAACTTCAAGCAATCTAGCATCTCCATCTACTTAACCTATAATTTCGCTATGAAACTGGTCTAGTAGCTCAAGGCATCCGTGACCATATTTGCCTTCCCAGGTTAGCAGTGGATCTCACAATCATAATCTTTAAAGAACTCGATCCACATCCATTGCCTCATATTCAGTTCCTTTTGCAAGAACAAGTACTTAAGGCTTTTGTGATCAGAATACACAAGAAACTTCTCGCCATACAAGTAATTCCTCCAAATTTTTAGCGCGATCATCACAGTAGCCAACTCCAAATCATGAGTCAGGTAATTCTTTTCATGATTTTTTAACTGCTGAGACCCATAGGTTACCACCTTCCCCTTTTGCATTAGAACACAACAGAGGCTAAATTTAGAGGCATCACAATATACCTCAAAACCTCCTGAGCTATCAAGAATGGTCAAAATCGGTGCCGTAGTTAAGCAATCCTTCAACTTTTGGAAGCTTTGGTCACACTTCTCGGTCCATTCAAAACTTATTTCTTAATTTGTCAGACGAGTAAGGGGTAAGGCGATCAGAGAGAAATTTGTCACAAAACGACGATAATATCCAACCATCCCTAAAAAGCTAGGAACCTCTGACACTATTGTGGGTCGACTCCAACTAACCATAGCTTCAACTTTCTTCGGATCAATAGAGACACCACCATCCGAAATAATGTGGCCTAGGAATACTACATTATTGAGTCAAAATTCGCACTTCTTTAGCTTTGCGAACAACTGGTGCTCCTGAAAGGTTTACAGCACAATTCTTAGATGTTCCTCAAGCTCGGCACGATCTTTGGAATAAATTAAGATATTGTCGATGAAGACCACAACAAATTTGTCTAAGTATGGCTGGAAGACCCTATTCATTAGATCCATAAAAACGGCCGATGCATTACTCAATCCGAACAGCTTCACAAGAAATTTATAATGTCCATTCCTTGTTCAGAAAGTCGTCTTTGCCAAGTCCTCCTGCTTGATACAGAGCTGATGATACCCCGATTGGATATCAATCTTAGAGAACACACGGGCTCCCTGCAATTGATTGAAAAGATCATCAATTTGTGACAATGGATATTTGTTCTTTATCGTGATTTTATTCAACTCACGATAGTCAATACATAGTCTCAAAGTCCTATCCTTCTTTTTTCCAAATATGACTGGAGCACCCCATGGAGAAACACTGGGTCTAATGAAACCCATGTCCAGAAGGTCCTGTAATTGTTGCTTTAACTCTTTTAATTTGGCAGGAGCCATACGATATAGGGCCTTTAAGATAGGTGCCAATCCCAGTACAAGGTCAATCCCAAATTTAATTTCTCGGTGAGGAGGCAAAGTAGTCAACTTGTCAGAAAACACATCCTTAAACTCACGTACCACTGGGATTTCCTTAGCCGACAGCTCACGGCTTTCCTCCATGCTAACATAAGCCAAGTAGGCTTCACATCCATTTTTCAACAAGTGACGGGCTTGCAATGTTGAGATAAAGTTGGATGATTCTACCCATCAGACTCCCTAGATGTGGAAGGGTTTACATCCTGGAATGGTAAAATCGACCCTCTTATGAAAATAATCAATGGTTGTATGATTTCAGGACAACCACGGTCCGACTACCTTGCCTTAGCCGGAGAAATTCTTCGTCTTTCTAGACACAGAGGTTGGAAGGAAAATATTTCTCCAAGAATGCCTCCTCAAACATCGGTTATGTAATCTCCTCTTCCGGCACCCCCAGGGCTCTCTCCTTCATCTACCACCAATGATGTGCCTCGCCTTCAAGCCAGTAAAATGCAAATAAGACCCGATCTTTCTCAGGATATCGGATTATGGTGAACACCCTATTTAGTCTTTCTATCCATGTTTCTGCCTTGATAGGGTCTGGCTCCCCCAGAAACTCTAGAACCTACTCTTGAACGAAGCAATTGTATGCAGATGGTCCCGGATTAGCAGGGGCCTGGACAGGAGCCGAAGCAGGGATAGGGACAAAATTTCACTGCTCCAAATTCTCAATAATGGTTGCCATATAACCCAACAGATTAAGATATTCAGCCTCTTGATCTTGAGGATGACCACCACCTTGTGAGCTTCTACGTCTTGGTGGCATCTTTGATTTTGAAAAATATCTCTGAAATAGGAATGGTTACAGGTTAGTCGAAGATCGAACTCTAATTATCACATATTATTGTCTACGCAATTTATCAAAACTATCGTCCTAACCTAACTTCTAATTAAGTTGCGCAAGCTAAGGTGGTTAGGATTCTGCATCCTAACTTGGACACTCTATCCTATGTTCACCTATTCGATCTTAGCCTACACTATCCTAAGCTTCCGCGTAAGATCCAAATCAATCATATGGCATCCCTATCTCTGATACCAACTGTTACGGATCGAGTTATTTTTCTTAAATAACCTCCGTCAATAAACACATAAATAAAGCCCATAATCAATATTATAAATTCCTGTAGAAAATTGAGTAAAGTTCCGTTTGTAGATCGAACGTTTACAAAATATAAACACCTGTATCAACCCTGTGCAACAATCCATAATCACAACTATGCAATCACAAGATCTCACAACCACCATAACACCACAGGTGGCACCGATATCATAATTCAGGTACGATGCCGGTACAAAAAGGATGCCAACTACGAATATCCCAACATGACTACAAAAGAAGACCTGCAAAAGCATGACAACCATAAAATACAATGGAAAACAACTATACATCCATCCGCAACGACATCCATGTCATATGTGTATATATATATATATATATATTCAAGGTTCTCAAAATAAAATACAAAATCCCTATTTCATACACGATCACGCTAAATCCCAAGCTCTGCACTTGATCGTGGTTGCCAACCACACTCTTATGGTCTACTCAGTCTCATCAGGTATCAATTCATTCTCATCTGAAAGGAAAGAAATAGTAAGAGTGAGCGTATAACTTCGCAAATGTAATCATACAATAAAAGAACGATAAATAAATAATGAAAACGATAACGGAATGAATAGAAAACATATATTGGTGATTAAAAGGGGAACTTGAGGGGAAAGACACTTGGCGACGCATTATGGCATTAGATATGTTTCTTTTTTTTTGTACCTTTATTCTTTCTATTGATTTTTATAGATCAGGGCCAGTAGATCATACTAACTAACGATACAAGAGAATGAGAAAATGATCATGATAGTCCACATGATTTAAGCCCTGAGGCTTATTCTTAGACCTAACCGGGGGGTCATCTACATATCATACATATAGACGGGCCGATAAATGTCCCATTTTCCCAGGGTACCAGGGAAGTTTCTCGTTCTTTCACAGTAATATCTTAGGACGTACCACGGACATCGCCTGCTCCCTTGAGCGGCCAGAATACGCGGCTAAAGTATTCCTTGGGTTCCCACTGTGATGGACGTGGCAAGCCAGATAATACTACCCAATGAACATAAGTCCATAGTCCTAATTTTCAAGATTACTTTTTCCTTGAGGGAAGATCCACCACATTTCACTTCATTCACATTATCACCAATTGGGAGATCAATTCAATCATACATGCATTGTGAATTTTTCTTTGATTGCTTGCTCGATTCTTATCTTTTTTTTGGGACTTAAGCCTTTTAATGATTTAATTTATGTGCATGATTATCAAAATCCATGTGAGAGAGATTAGAATTTCTTACCACCTATGGGCAAATATTACCTTGGAACCCTCCGGAACACATTTGTTTGCAACCGATGTACAAATATATATTTTTGGGGCTTACAATTAAATATAAACAATTAGATATAACTTTCATAACAATTAAATGGGATGTTAGCATGCAAATTTCCCATTATTTTTTATGTGAACTGTAACAATGGCTATTTAGTGCATCCGGACGCCGCGAACGGGTCGATACCTCGGAGATTGGATGTCTAGTCGAGATATAAGTATTAATGGAACGTGGTAATTTATATTTTAGGGTCAATTTAACATAATACAGAATGGAAAAGGGAAATCCCGAATTTGGGTGTGGGTTAGGGTTTGGTGATACCGAACCGAGTGATTCGGACAACAAATTGGACAAATAACTATATATTTTAAACATGAATAATGGGCTAAGTAATTCTTCACATTTTGGGTAGGTATCGAGATGAAAATACCCAAAAAAATTGATAAAAATTAAAAGAGAGCAAATAGTGGGTATGAGAACACTTACCTCGACGCGTACTGCAACATTTATAACTAACTCTCGGACAGATTCGAACTCCAAAACCTCAATCTCCTCCTTTTTCTCTCTTATTCGTCACTCTCTCTCTCTATCTCCAAATGCATCTGAAAAATGGCCGAAATCAAACCCGGGGGTGTTTAATACCCCGACTGGTGCTCAAGCGCCAATCGAGCGGCAACCAGGTGCACGGCCTTGCCATCGCCGCACCTCGGGCGCCATCTGGGTGCACGACAAGTGAGCCATTTTGTTTTTTTCTGCCCTGGGCATGCTAGAGGTACTCAAGCGGGCTGGTATTCTAGTAGCCCTCGTCTGGCTTGCGCCTCGGGCGCCAGTCAAGCACCGAGCATGAATCCCTCTTGTTTTGGTTCCGATTCAAATTTTTCGCACATTTAAGCCTAATTCCGATAGCTATTATGTTTAATTATCTCCTAATTATGACATTTTGAAACCAAAACTTCACATTTATAGGGTAGATGAACTGGTAACCGATTCATATATTGCTCAAAAAATTATTCCAACATATGTAAAAATTTATATAACTTTATTTTTATGTTCAGATAGGCCACCTGCTCTTCCATCCGCAAAGTCTCAAAGACAGCAACATTCATCGGGCACACTACATCCTCCAACACAGCGGGATCTATGTGCACCTAGGATAGCTGCTGAAGTTTGGCACCCCTCCAATACAGCACCTCTCTACCACTCAGAGAGCCTCCAGAGCCTGCCAAACAACAAGTGGCAGTCAATTAGAAACAGCAGCAAGAAGGGTCCCTCCAAAGAATGCAAAGTGCTACCTACACCTATAGCTTGAATGGTCGACTATCCTGAGGCGGGAAGCCCCCTACGAGTGTGGTGAAGGCTTCCCTTCTATCTTTAGGAGATCAACTAAGTTGGATTAGCATCAAGCTCCGGTGCTCCTCAAATCAAAGGCGCCAATAGAAAAGATTAGATCGGAAAACTTCTTCTAGGGAAAGCTGAGTCCTCAACCCTTCGCCTCTTTGGGAACAATTGCTCAGGAAGTCATCTACTCACTGCCCATCCTCTCAAAGCTCGTCCTCACAATGAGGTGATCCGATTTAGAGCTCGAGATCTTTCTTCTGTTAACTCTTAGATCTTGCCTAAGACTTGGACAGCTCAAGGTCGCTCCCAATGGTCCGATCGTGACCCTGGAGCCTCAGAGATAGCAATGCTCGCTCAGCTCTCCATTTCTCTCACCCGTTTCTCCCAAAGCATGTCCTCGCAGTAAGGTGATTTGATCTAGAGCTTGAGATTTTTTTCTTTGTGAGCTCTTGGACCTTGCCTAAGACTCGAAAAGCTCACAGTCGATATCGGCAGTTGGCTCTTGATTCTAAGGAATCAACTTCTCGAAACGGGTCAACCAGGAACAACTAACTTGCAAACGTTGCACTTCCTACACAACAACTCTGCTTCTTTTCTAGCAAATGTGGGCAGACTCATGGCGATGCCTCAGGAAACCATGAAAGTAAGGAAAAGGAAAGAGCAAATTGGGGTCGAGCGATTCACAAAATGAAGGAACACAAAAGTGGCTAGACGCCAGTGTTTAAACAGTTAATGCCCCAACCCAGCAACGACGTCATCTCAAGATATCAAAAAAGCACGTCTATATAGTGACCACAGCACGTGTTCACACCACAGAGTATTGTGGCCCGTCTGTTCACTAGCCTTGTTATGATGATCAATACGGCACCTCCCCATACAGCCTACTAACAACTCACTGCCTCAACACTTAGATCAACAAGTCGGTGGCACAGGTAATAATTTCCTAACGCCCCACTTTCTCATGATTATAAATTGGTGGCATATAACCCTGGCAAGATTGAGGCTGATTTTCCAGCTCGTATCCCAACCAAGCATTCAGGACAACCGGCCATGGGATGGATCACCAGAAGACCAAATCGCCAACCGCCCAAACCCTCAGATTATCTGACATCAAGTAATGCAAAATAGCATTTAAGCGCTTCAACTATACACACCATGTAAGAGTATGGGAGAAGAGTCTCTGTCGATCTCGGCTTATGGTTGTGTAGGCTCCATGCTAGCTCCGAACTCTCACACCAGTTGATTGGTGAAGATGATTCGTGATACAAGGCATAGAGAGCCCCTCCATTTATAATCAAAGGATGAGATCGACCAATATAAAACTGAGGAGATCATGCTGGCACCAAAAGCTCGTTACCTGTAGAGTATTGAATCGGCACCAAATCTTGCCAGACAAAGAAAAAATATGTAAGACGCTTTGGAAATAAATGCATGTAGAGACCTGCACGATGATATCCCATCATGACATGCCAGGGGTTGAAAATTTGAATCTCCCAGTATGGGGGCTAGTGATGGATCTGGCGACCCATGAATCGGCCTTAAATCTGACCTGCAAGAGATTGATGGCCCAATTGAGCTTTCTCCAAGCCCACAGCCCAACAAGCACCACGGATAGGCAAGGCAGGATAACTCGAAAGTTGCTCAGTAGGGAGCGGACAATTAAGGTTGGGTATCGCTGCACTAGTGGTTGCCCCTCCTGCACAGCCGCCGACACCCTGACAAAGTAGTGCATGCAAAACTTGCCATACTGTAGCCATGACAGCTGCCCTAACAGTTCAATAAATATTTTCAGAATATAGCCTTTGATTACGCAGCACCCTAGAATCATAGGGAAAACTCAGCAGATCTGCCAAGGCGGTCGACATTGGCCCCGAGGTCCAAGGAAGGCCACACTGACTCTAGTGTTATAAATATCCCTTTATCTCTATAGAGGAGGGGGACTTTGGCTGAGAAAAGAAACCCTAAAGTAAGACTTCAAGGTGCTCTCTAAACCCTCAAATTCTCATATGTGATGAGATGCCACAAAGTTGCTCCCAGTTGATCGTATCGCTGGAGCCGAATCCCCCATTTCAAAGCCCTCCCCAACAAAGCGCACTCATCGAAGCCCAATCCTCTGATTCAAAATTGCTCCCCTACCGAGTGCACCGTCGAAATATAGTCCTCCATCTCTAAGCCGCTCCATAGTCAAAAAAACTCATCGACGTTCAAAACTCCATCTCAAAGTCGATCCCCAACTGAGCGCACTACCCGCCAATGCTCAATCCTTCATCTCTAGGCCGCTCTCCTATTGAGCGCACTATTGGAGCTCCATCCTTTACCTCAAAATCGCTCTCTAATCAAGCGCACTAATCGGAACTCAATCTTTTACCTGAAAGCTACTCTCTAATTGAGCGCATTGCTAGAACCCAATCCTCCATCACTGAGCTGCTCCACTGTCGGGCGCGCCACTAGAGTTCAATCCTCAATCTCTAGGACACTCCCTAGTCGAGCTCACTCATCGGAACTCAATCCTCCGTTTCTATGCCGCTCCCCTACCAAGTGCACAATCGGAGCTCAATCCTTTATCTCAAATCCGCTCCCCAACTGAGCGTACTCATCGGAGCTCAATCCCTTACCTCAAAGCTGCTCTTCAGTTTAGAGTACCACCGAAACCCAATCCTGCATCACCAAGCTACTCTCCTACCAAGTGCACTATCGAAACTCAATTCTCCACCTCAAAACTACTTCCTAGTCGACCACACTTATTGGAGCTCAATCCTCCATCTTTAAGTCACTTGTCAACTAAGAGTACCACTAGAGCTCAATCCTCCATCACTAAGCCGCTTCTTATCGGAGCACACTTATTGGAGCTCAATCCTCCATCACCAAGCCGCTTCTTATCGGAGCACACTTATTGGAGCTCAATCCTCCTGTCATGTCCCGAAATTTAGTAGATCCAATTAATTATTATTTATAAAATTAAAATTTTATATAAATTCAATAAATATCATTAAGTTTCAAAATTTAAGTGTGACAAATCAAATACATAAGATTCGATAAATTAAAACCCATACAGGACCTCATCAAACAATTGTCCGGATAACAAATATGACTTGCTTTACAATCATCATAAGGGATGTGACAATTCAACTATAATCATGATCAATATATAATATAATATAATATCCCAACTATTCCTAAAATATAATCATGGGCATATACCTAATCAACCTAAAATTCAATCACATCAAATATCAATTTAAACCATATTGGAGTTAGAACTCTCCATATTGGATGAACAGCTACTAGATCACTACCATACTCCTATAAGATACTCAAACCTTAAGGGATAAAATAAAAAATATGAGTTTAAAACTAAAAAAGTATCATATATGAAAACAAACGTATCCAAGAAATCAGATGGACGGTCTAAAATCAACTATCAAATGAGATGGCAGACAAAAATTCAAATCACCGATATCCAAAATCTAAAAAAAATCCAATATCAAAATTAAATGGTAATATCGTACTCAAATCTTATATTAAAATCAAAATAAATGTCCAATTAAAAATCATTCCTCTTAGGACATATCTATATATCAAAAGTGATCAGAAAGTCAAATCCAATAGCAGGTATCCAAGCAAATATCTAGTCTAATATTCAATCCAAGGCCCAATCAAATCATGATCCAAAACAAAATCCAATCACCATATAATCCAATTACGTGCGTAGAAGTTGAAGAAGCACCATAACAAATAATCTAAAATTTGGATCAAAATATATATTTAAAATCACATATACGAGACACATCAAAACCCATCTGTGGACAAAATCGGTGAATCTCAAATCTAAATTCAAATATCAAATCCATATAGAAATACAAGGTATGCATTAATTTGAATTTTGATTATTTAAAGATTAACTTGAAAAAAGGGTTACATATATTCACGATAACTTTAGACCAAATCAAATATAATTTAAGCCAACATGTTAGGCCATCTATATATTCTATCTCCCATAGGTAAGGTTGCTAACTACGTTTTACCACCTACGATTATGGGCATAATTCCTTAAGTTGTCAAATATATTAGGACGTTCGAATATATTAAATTTTATTTAAAATATCCAAAGGAGAACGTCATTATATTCAAACATTTCCTACCGATGGAAAGGGATATTCAATAATAAATATCTCCCCATTTGTAACTCGTTAGAATATTCAATGACAAATCCAATGGTAGTGATCACAACCCCGACACATACATGTGAAAATGTACAACTTAATGCAAGTTTCATGTATATTTCCATATAGATATATTGATTAAATATATATAATGTCCAATAATTATCTATTTTTTTTCAAAATTACAAAACCTCCAAATATTATCAGAAATAAGACAAAACCCTCAAACAACCAGTAAAAAGGTTATGCATACACAAGGAAAATGAACAGGCTAATTAAAAGTGTGCATATAAGTTTAAAACCTTAAAATCAAAACAAAACATTATCAAACGAAGAAACATATTAAAGATTGGGTTAGAGGATACTAGTTTCGACCTTATACCAAGTGGATTTGTCAAAAGAATGTTTCGACGTACCCAAATTGTGCTTTTCTCTCTCCTCTTCGCACGTGCTCTCTCTCTCTCCGCACCGCCTAGCCTCTTCCTCTGCCACGACTTTCTCTTCTTCTCTCCTCTTCCCCCTACGCGCACTTCTAGTTTCCTTTTCCCAATGACAATCCAGCACGGATGACAGCGCCGACCACAACAACAGCAACTCTGCGATGGTAATGATGGCAGTACATGCAAGCACCGTTGATATCTTCATATTCTCTTTTAACCCAGCTCCCCCGACTCTTCTCTGCTTTCACCCATGCGTCTCTCCTCTTTACTTCTCCTCTTCCCCCATGCACCGCTATCTCTTTCTTCTTTTCCTTCTCCTCTTCTTCTTCCTTCTTCTTCGCTAGAGTTGTAGCTCTATTTTTGGCCTCATTGTCTAATAACCACGATTCGGCCGATTTCTTTCAAAATCAGTACATATAAGCAAGGAATTGGTACAACAAAAAGAAAAGAAGGGTTTGCTTGTCTCAATTTCATGCATTCCTTCCGATGACGATGGCAGTTACTCAGTTCAGCTCACGTCTTTCTCCTTACACTCACGCCAGTGCATATAATGGAGGGTAATCACAGATAGGGCTTCGTCGGGCTTTCATTCCTAGCATCGATTTCCTTCAGTCGACAGTCGCTGCAACCCTGTGCTGCCTTCCTTTCCTCTCATTCTTCATTCTTTCTTTTCCTTTTCTTCTTTCTTTCCTTCTTT
>JAODPA010138113.1:0-16133 GCA_025585075.1 Nepenthes mirabilis
GGTCAATTGGATCAAGCAATGCATCACCACTACCTCTTTCTCCATTAACCTTAATGGCTCTTCGGTGGGTTTCTTCCATGGGGCCAAAGGACTTAGACAGGGTGACCCCCTCTCTCCCTATCTTTTCGTCCTTGGGATGGAGGTCCTGAATGGCATCCTGACCAGAATGACTAGGACTAACGCTGACTTCAAATTCCATTGGAATTGCGACCGCTCCCGTATTGTGATGCTTGGCTTTGCGGACGACCTCCTTCTATTCTCCAAAGCGGACCGCAACTCCATTCAGGCCATTCATGAGTGTCTTAATATCTTCAGTTGCTTGTCTGGCCTCACCCCCAACCCAGAGAAGAGTGAGGTCTTTTGCAGCTCGATCAGTGAAGATACCCTTCGCTGCATCACTGACATTCTCGGATTTAAGCGTGGCTCCCTCCCTGTCAGGTACCTCGGAATCCCCCTTATCACCACGAAGCTCACCAGCTCCGACTGTAAGCCTCTCCTGGACCGTATTCAACTTCGAATATCTTCTTGGAAGAACCGCTGGCTCTCCTTTGCTGGTAGACTTCAGCTTATCTCTTCCATCCTCTCCACTATCCACAACTATTGGGCTTCCTTGTTCATCCTTCCCAAATCTATCCTGAACAGTATTAACAAAGCCCTCTGCTCCTTCCTGTGGCATGGCTCCCTTGAAGGTAGATTCTCTGCTAAAGTTGCCTGGAAGGATGTCTGCTCCCCCAAAGAAGAAGGGGGTTTGGGTCTAAAAAATCTGATCGCATCTAATAAAAGCCTTCTTTGCCGGATCATCACCAAAGATCCTGCCTCCATTTGGGTTTCTTGGTGTCACTTACACAGACTCAAAGATCGCTGCATTTGGACCATAAAAATTCCAGATTCAGCCCCTTGGAACTGGAAAAAGCTTATGAAGCTCCGACATGCTCTTCGCCCCGTTATCCGAGTTCGTATTGGTGATGGGGTAGACACATTCCTCTGGCTTGATCATTGGCACCCTCGGGGTCCTCTCTGTGATCGGACTAGTGAAAGAACCAGATGTGTTACTGGTTTGCCCCTGGATGCAAGAGTTAAGGACATCATCACTAATGGTGATTGGTGCTGGCCTAACCAATTTGACACTGAGGTTGCAGATATCGCTGATCACATGCCCCCCTACCCCCTGATACCTCTCGCAAGGACCTTGCTCTCTGGTCGCCTGACCCATCTGGTACTTTCACTTCAAAATCCGCTTACAATATTTTCCATCCTCCTAGCGGCGTGGTGGTGCCGCCCGGTCTTGTTTGGCCCCCCTGTTCATCCCCGCTCATGCCTTCATCCTGTGGCTTGCTATCCGACTCAGGCTCAACACCTTGGATAGGATTAGCCAATACCTTCACATCTCCCCCATTTGTGTTCTTTGTTCTAATGATAGAGAAAATCACAGCCACCTCTTTTTTAACTGTCCTTTCTCTTCCGCTGTCTGGCGGCTCATGCGCTCCCGGGCTGGTCTCAACTGGCCCTATGCTCAATGGTCCTCCAACGTTTTATGGGCAGCTAATCGTTGGAAAAGCAAATGCCTTAAAGCTTGCTCCTTCCGCCTCACCCTTGCGGCCTCTGTTTATTTCATCTGGAGGGAGAGAAATCATCGTATCTTCAAGAACACTTCATGCACTGCTTCCCAGCTGGCCCATCAAATCACTGCTGCTGTTCAGGGAAAGATGGAATCCTCTCATATTTCTGCTGCTCGCAGTGACAGATCGGTTCTGACTAGATGGAGCATTCCCCTTGCTGTCCTAAATTCGGATACTATTCCCTAATTTGTCTTCAACCGTTTCCGGATCTCTTAGTGACCTGCTTGTGAGCTCCGAACTCCGGAGTGTTTATGGACTCCGGACGCCGGAGTGCCTTTGATTCCGGAGTGCTTTCCTGCACTCCGGATCGTTTTTTTTTTTTTTAAAAAAAATATTTCTCTTACTTTTGATTCCGGAGCGTTGTTCTCCGGATCTCAGTGCGTTTTCTCTTCTTCCTTGCTTTTGCTTCCGGAAGGATCTTTTATGCACTCCGGTTCCGGTGCGCCTTGTGTTGCCCGGAATCCGTAGTGGTGTTTTGTTTTACAAAAAAAAAAAAAAACATTTATTATTCCACTCTTGCATAGAATCCGGAGTGTTTTTCCTGCGTTCCGGATTCCGGAGTGTTGCTCTCCGGATTTCGGTGCGCTTTCTCTTCTTCCTTGCTTTTACTTCCGGTTTGTTTTCTATGCACTCCGGTTCCGGAGTGTTTTGAACGAGCGATCCCTCTCTCGTGTTTTGCTCCGCTTTCCGGAGCTCTTGCGAACTTCGGATTCTTGTGTTGCCTAGAATCCGGAGTGGCATTTTGCTTAAAAAAAAAAAAAATTTGAGGGCGTGTCTACACTTACTTGGCTGGTCTGATTCCTTTGGACGGAGTCGTTTATGCTGATTTTCTTCCGGAGGGCCTTTTCTTAGGACGGAGTTCTTCTGGAATGCAAGATGCAGTGATTTTGATCGGAGCTGATTTACGTTTTTGAATCCGGTGTTCCTTTCTGCCAGAGTCCTTTTCCGGTGTGCATTCTTCCGAAGTGCCATGTTCCGGAATGCATTTTTTGACGCCGGAGTGGATGGCTCAAGTCGGTAACTGAATTGAGGCGGAGTGGCATTTCGATGCCTGATTCATTGTTGAAGACGGAGTAGAATCTGCTGGAGTGCCTTTACTTCCTAAAATGCATACTAGCATTTTTCCGGAGTGCTGCTGTTGGGCCGGAGTGGCCCGACGCGTGATGGGGCGGAGTGGAAATCTTCCGGAGTGCTGCGTTTGATTTTAGGTTTCTGGAGTGCCTGTGCAACTGGGCTCTGGTCTGACTTTCTCATGAAGACGGAGTGGCTTGAGTGTGGAGTGAGCTTGCTCGTGCTCCCGGATGGGTTTTACCTTTACATTAATTGAATTTTACTGTATTCTTATTTCATTATGACCTTTGTCATGGATTCAGGGTTCCCTTATTTCTATGTTTCCTTGCCAAGTCGGCAAAACACTTGGCAAAAAAATATAGTTTTTTGTACAGTTTACCTTAATTTAATGTATTTAATTACTTACCAAAAAAAAAAAAAGAAAATGCCCTTAGCATTCCCAGTCCACCTCAAAGAATCTTTTTGGTTGCTGTGGGGAGGACTTTCCGGCATATTCATTGCAAGGTGGGAAATCTCAGTGTCAAAAGGGTTTGGCCAAGACCATCTGTTATTTCTGATTATTGCAGCAACCTTAACATCCCAATTCAAACCCGAAACAAGTCGGGTACAATCAGAACTCACCTCACTCAGGGGGCCAAGGGGGTGCCAGTTGTCATGCCAGAGGAAGGTATCAGAACCATCCCCAATCTCCTTGAGAGAGTAGGCTCACATGAAAGTCCTCAGTTTCATAATCTTGCGCCAACTCCAAGGAGCAGATGTCGGAATTTTCAGGGTCCAAATGCATCGGTCCTTGATTTTGTTCTGATGAATCCATGAAGACCAGGCCGAATTCGGGTCCTTAGTTAAGAGGCGCCAAAGAAGCTTACAATTGAGAGCCTTGTTTTGATCCAGCAGGTTCTTAATTCCCAGCCCACCTTCCGACTTGGGGGAGCAAATATCATGCCAAGCTACTTTAGCACAGACTCTGCCATCGGAAGCTCCATTCCAAAGAAAACGGCGAAAAATGCACTCAATTGCTTTAAGGATGGTTTTGGGTAAAATAAAAAGAGAGGCCCAATAAAGGTGGATAGAAGAGAGAATGGATGCAACGAGTTGAGCCCGTCTGAAATCTAGAGAGAAGTCCTCCCCCTTCTCTCTAACCTTCGAAATTCAAATTTCGAATTCTTCCTTCTGCGGTTGAGCCCGCGTCCTCCTTCGACGCCCCTCCTCTGGCCGGGCAGCGCCGGTGCCGGCCTAGGCCGGTCTACTGGGTGCCCTGCCCGGCCGCGCCTTCCTACCGGACCCCTGCTCTGGATTCGCCGCGGTCCTTTGAGGCTTCGTCTTCGAATGATTTGCTGATTCAGATCCCGGTCGAAGCTCTCTCGGCCATGATCCATCTGGGGTTTCTGCAGATTCCAAGTCCGCATCTGTTGTGTCCTTCTCCGTTTGAGTCTCTGCTTCTGCCTGGGTCGCTCCTCAGGCTTAGGAAAATTTTTACCTTCGTCCCTCGATTGATTAGGGATTCTCGCTTCCAGTCTTGCCTTGGTTTCTTTGCTATGGCTGCTGTGGCTGAGTGCCCTGTCTCAGGGTCCCTTAACTTGGCTTCGGCCTTAGTGCTTCCTTGGCGAAGCTTATGTGCTGCTCGCTGGGATTGTAGCTGATGAACACCCTGAGCCTGGGTCCTGAAGACTCTCTGGATGTCTAAGAACTGGGTGGGGTTTTGTTTGGACGCTGAAATTCCTTGCTGGCAAATTTTGAGTGTGCGGTTCGCTGCACTGCTCGTTCTGCAATGCTTACTCAGATGACTGGGCATCTTTGCTGATTTGGCTGGCAGTTGGGTCGGTTTTGGCTGGCTTTGCTGTTGCTGTTTATTTGTGGGTCTTGAGTTTACATCCTATATTGACACTGCTGAGCACGACCTGTGCTCTTGCTGTTCTATTGTTGCAATTAATGCAACTGATTTGCTGTTTTGGACGGCTGTTGGGTCGGTTTTTTTCTTCTTTTGCTGGCTCTCTGGATGTTGTTGTATGATGTTGCCTCTATGCCGTTGGGTCTGTTTTGGCAGACTCTCTGTTGCTTTGAAGGCAGATGGATTGCTGTTATGTGGGTTGATTGGTGTCTCCATATTCTCTCCTGGATCCTCCTATTGAGTTCTGATGTTGGCTGGAATTGCCTGTGATGTTGGCTGAGGTTGGCTGATGCCTTGGTCTGATGTTTAGAGGATCGGCTGGCTGGAATTGCCTGGAACACAAGTGCTTTGCCTCTGGTGTTTTGGGATTTGGCAAGCTTGATGTAGTAATTGCTGCAATTCTGATAGTGATGTTCTTGCTGTCGATGTTAAATTTTTCTGGATGCGCTAGTTTTCTGCGGTCCTTGGTATGGCTGTTCTACTGCCAGTGGGGTTGCTGATATGCCTCTGCTTCTTCTGTTGGTATAGCTGGCTGAGGAACTATGCTATCTGAACTTCCTGCAGTGTTCTGAGCGGCTGATTGCTATTTTGGATGGGCATGCTTTCTCTCCTGTATGTTGATGCAGCCGGTTGATGGCTATGCTGTCTGCTGGTTGTATTTGATTAATTGCTTCTGCTGTTGTTTGGCTGGCTACAGGCCAGCTGCTCTCTGATGGAGCTTGTATGCTGTGATGATGTGGCGGTCTCTTTTCACCGTGTAAATGTGAAGATTGAATGTTCCATTGACATATAACTTTTCTTGTGTAGCTGCTAATTATGCCTCCTAAGTCTTGAAGGTGGATTGGTTTAAGATGATGCTGGGTACCTTTGTTCTTGCTGAGCCCAATAGGTGCTCCTGCCTATTTTACTGCTTCCTCAGATGCAGTTGGTGATGGAATTAGGTGTTTGTTGGGATGTTGGCTAGTGCCTTGGATGGCTTGTCTCTATAGGATCGGCAGGCTGATGAAGTGGTTAGCTGAGGACGGTGGATGCTGATTCACATCGACTGTAACGGCAGCCTATTTGTTGACTCTGGTGCTACCTGGAATCAAGGTGGTCCCCATGATGGAAGGATGCAGTAGCCTCTTGATCATTGCTGTTTGAAAACTTGGGCTGCATTTAGGTTGAAAACAGCTTTTTTTGTTAACCTGCTGATGTATAATGACAGTACTCAGTTACGTTTTTCTGTTAGATTGTTACTCTTAGGAGTTTTTTTGAGGTATTCTATGATGTACCAGTCGCTCGGGGTATGCCCCAGCATTTTATGTTCTAACTTCAAGTCAAAAAACTTGAAGTTATAACATAAACTTTTGTAAATTTTTCTCCCTTAAATCCAAAATATACACTTACCTACCAAAAAAAAAAAAAAAAGGATGCAACGAGTTGCAATCTCCCACCGAAGGAGAGCCATCTACATTTCCAAGATGTAGTCCTCTTAGTGATTCTGTCCGTGAGAGATTTGCAATCAGAAACCTAGAGCCTAGAGGTGATCAATGGGACCCCCAGGTATCTTATTGGAAGTTTGCCAATTTTAAATCCCATAATAGCAGCAATATCATGATGAAGGGAAGCGTCCTTGGAACAGATGAAGATTTCACTTTTCTTCGGATTAGTAGATAGGCCAGAGATTGCTTGAAATTTATTAAGGCATTCTTTGAGGATCTGGGTAGACTGGGGATCAGCCTGGGAGAAGAGGGGGAGGTCATCAGCAAAGGCAAGCATAACAGTCTGAGTTTCGGTGCATTTCCAGTGGAATTTAAACTGATTATTCCGCCTTGCCTTGACTTCAATAATGCCATTAAGGACCTCCATTACAATGACAAATAAATAGGGAGAAAGCGGATCCCCTTGGCGGAGACCTTTTCCTTTTTTTTTTTTTGGTAAGTAGGCAGAGACCTTTTCCACCTTTGAAGAAACCAACAACTTCCCCATTTATGTTGAGTGAATACATCGGAGTGGTGATGCACTGGCCGATCCAATTGACCATTTGTGGGGGGAATTTCATGAGGGTCAGAATATTGATAATGAAATCCCAATAGACGGAGTCATAAGCTTTCATAAGATCAACCTTCATAGTACATCTAGGTGGATCCGATCCAAGATGATACTTATGCAGGAGCTCCTGAGCGAGAAGGATATTATCACTAATCTGCTGCCCCGCCACAAAGGCCGTTTGGCATCTGTCGACCAGGAAGGGAAGAGTGGCCTTGATTCTGTTCTGTTAAATCTTCCGGCTAGAGAGAGAAGCTCTCGCTTCTCTCTTCGTCTTCATCCCTCGAGTTCAAAATTTGAACTCGATTTTGGTCGCGCCTTCAGCGACGCCTCTCACCTGGCCGGGCGGCGCCGGTGCCGGCCTGGCCGTCTCCAGTCTCTCCTTGAGACCCTATTCTCTTCGCTATTTTGCCTTAGGGTATTGCGTCTCTGGCGCCGATGGTTGCTGTTTTTGTTGGTTCTTGAGGCTCCCGAAGGATCTGGCGCTTTCGAGTGCCTCTGTTGCTGCCCTGATAGTGATGGCCGAAGCACTGAGTGGGCGATTGTTTCCTCTTGGTTGCGGTTAAGGTCTTCCTTCTGCTATTCTCTGCTGTGAGATGGCCTCTGTGCTTCGGATTGCTGAAGCTTATGTGGCCTGCTTCCTCATCTCGATGGAATTGATGCAGCCGAATGTCCTGAGGCGTTGCTCTGTTTGATCTCCTGCGGTGTGTCGAACTTTCTGATTGGGTTTGGGGAGCCCGTGTGCTGTCTGGTTTGGGTCACTTCGGTTGAGGACTGCGAAGCTGGCTGAGGCCTTTTCTGGTTGCGGATGTTCCTTCTTGGTGAGGTAGTTCCCTGTTTGTGCGCTGCTTATTTGTAGTGCGTATGAGTAGCTGTCCGAAGGATGGATGGTTCTGGTCTTGCTGCCAGTTTGTTGCTGTTATTACTATGTAACAGCTCTATTAGGAGCATTGGATGATGTTCCTTATGTTGCAGTCCTCTGGATTGCTTTCTTACTTTGTTAACTGACAATTGGTGGAGCTACGTGGTCCGGTCTGGATGCTGACCTTGCCTGCTTGCTAGCCAGAGTCTGGCTTCTTCAGCCTGTTTTGTGCAATTGTTGCTTTGCAACAATTTGCCTTTTGCTGTCTCATCTTGAAGGTATTGGTGCAGCCGAATTTCTTGTGGTGCTGCTCTGTTGGTAAGGCTGTGTGTCCCATATGTTGTTTAGGTTGGGGGAGCCTATGTACTTATGGATTGGGCCCATTTGGCTGAAGGCAGAGTAGCGGATTGAGGATTTTCTTGGTTGCTAAAATTTCTTCTTGCTAAGATGGTGCTGGTCTGCTTGCTGTTGGGGCAGGTCCTTGGAACTTTGTGCCTAATCTTGGCTGCTGGTGCTATTTTTGGATGACCTGGATGCTGGATCATATTGGTGACTGGGTTGTTCGCTGGCTGATGGAAAATTTTTTCTGGTGATCGCTGCATTATTGTGGTGTTTGTGTTGCAATCTGTTGATTGCTATTGTCTGGCTGCCTCAGCCCGTTTAGTTGCTGCTGTTGCTATGCAAAATTGCAGTGCCTGTTTTGTTTGGGAATGAGCTTGAAGGTGTGATAATGCTGGATGGTATATGCGTGTTGCTTTGGCTATGAATTGGGACTGTAAAGCCTTTCTATGCCACTGCCACCTATTGCCTCTTGTGATTGCTCATTGTTTTGCTGGTGGAGTCGGCATGGTTTAATCGGGTATTGATGCTGATGGAAATCTCATCAGATGGGATGCTGTGTGCTGCACCAGATCGATTTATGATGTTGTTCGATCTGATTAGCATTTTGAGGACTGTGACTGCTGGTTCTCATTGCTAGAGGTTTTGCTGGCTCTCTGGTGCTGTGGTAGGCAACTGGTTTTTTTCTTTGAGGCTGGCTGGCCGATCGTGGGCGACTTCATCAAATTGCCGATCGTCTTTTGGGCCGGTTTGGTTTGATGTGGCCGATCTCATTTGACACCTGTGGCCGATCTCATTTGCCGCCTGAGACCGAGGTAATTTTGCCGATCTCAGTTGTGGTGAGTGCTTCATTTGCCGATCTCATTTGTTCTCGGCGTGTAATGTTGATGCTTCTGCTGACGTGGACTCAACATTGGCTTATATGCTTCTGCTTCTGCCGATCTCAGTTGGGCTGACGTGGGCCGTGTGCTTCTTCTGTCTGCCCTTTGTGGCAATTGCTGGAATGGTTGCACTGCTAGATGCTCATGCACTGTATGATTGTGTGTCTGCTTTGTGTTACATCAGAATTCAGATTTTGTTTTTCTGTTGTACGTTGTCCTCTTAAAGGTTTTTTGGTATTATATGATGTACCGTTTGCTCGGGGTATGCCCTAGCATTTTATGTTTTTAATCCAAGTCAAAATACTTGGAGATAAAACATAAATTTTGTAATTTTTTCTCCCTTTAATCCAAAATTCTTACTTGGATATGACTTTGTAATTTTTAATCCCTTGATTCTGTTAGCAAGAATTTTGGATATGACTTTGTAAATAACATTGCAACAGGAGATTGGGCGAAAATCTGAGACCGATCGCGGGGACTGAACCTTAGGAATAAGACTGATCAAAGTGGTGTTCAGCTGTTTAAGGAACTTTCCATGATTAAAGAAATCATGGATTGCTTTAGAAACAGAATGACCAGTTATCTCCCAGGAGTCCTTAAAGAATTTCGATGTAAAACCGTCAGGACCAGGAGATCTGTCATCACCTATGGAGAAGATCGCTGAGCGAATCTCCTCATCACTAACCGGACTAATGAGAGGACCAGTTTGAGAGTCAGGGACAGTATTAAGAATGTAAGGACGGAGACGATTTGTCTCCGTCGTCCCATGAGATCTACCAGATCCCAGAACCTTTTTGAAATGGCCTTCAATAAGGTGATTAAGCTCCTCCGGTCCTTTAGTAGGATTACCTGACTCATCAAGGAGGGAGATAATCCTATTTCTGTTAATGTTCCCATTAACAGTCTTGAAAAAGAATTTGGTGCATTGGTCTTCCTCTTTGATCCATTTGATCTTGGCTTTTTGGCGGAGGAAGTCAGCCTCCTTAGCCATTGCAGAGAAATATGCAGCCTTGCAATGTCGATCTATGTCACCAAGCCCAGTGTGAGGGATGGGCATAGATTGGACATCTTCCAGGCATTTACGAGTACGTAACACCTCTTCATGAACATCTCCACTCTGACCGTTGAGATTTTTGAGCACGTTCTTCACCTTTTTGAGAGAAGACACCAACTTGAACATCGGGGTACCCGCGCTTTCCGACTCCCACGCTTCCTTGACCAGAGGAAGGAAGTTTGGGGACTTTGTGAGAAAATTATTAAATCGAAAAATACCACATTTACGGGCATTCCAACCAGCAGGAAGAAGAATGCATGGGGAATGATCAGATAATCTAGCTGGCGGAAAAACTGCTTTAGATCTTCTAAAGAGATCGAACCAAGGACCGTTTGCAACGACTCTATCCAATTTCCTGAAGATACGATTGGTGGGATCGCGGCCATCATTCCAGGTGAAAAACTGACCTTCATGACTGACATCTTCAAGGTCACAGTCTCTAAAACATTCATTAATATCAGTGGAGCTTTTGTAGTGCCAGGCTCCTCCAAGGGCCTCAGTCGCCGAGCGAATAGCATTAAAGTCGCCCAGGACAGCCCAAGGAATATCACTCGAGAGGCCCGAATGCCTCCAAAGACTTTGCCAAAGGAGTTTTCTTGAAACCTCTAAGTTTGGACCGTACACAAAGGACAGGAGGCAATGAACGTTATCTTCAAGGAAAGACACATCGGTATGGATAACCTGGTCGTCCTTGGAGATAACTTTAACATCCACCTTCAATGGGTCCCATCCAACCCAGATTCTCCCAACAGAGGAGGTGGAGTAGTTCATGGACCACGTCCATTGAGGATTAATCTTATCAGAGATAGAGGCCGCGTTATTCTCTGCAGCTTTAGTTTCAACCAGGCCGATAATGGAACAAGCATGAGTCCAAATGATATTGCAGACTTCATGGGCTTTCACAACCCCATTGAGTCCTCTCACATTCCAGCAAGCTATGTTAATCATTAGAACTCGGCGAAAGGTGGTACTTCTTAGGCCCCTGGGCTTTTTTCTTCTTCTTAGAGGATTTGCGACTCCTTCTCTTGGGTACCAATTCAAATCCAATGGAGTCATATTCGTCCGAAGCGTGGCCAGGATTCAGAGGATCGAGCGGGCTCTCAAATGATGATGGGCCAGATTCATCCACCAGGCCGTTGTTCATCATCGGTAGCTGGGCAACAAAGTCACAGGCCGGGGCCTAAACATTGTAGCTTTCTGAACCAACGTGTGTCCTTACCGGGCCGGGGGTCAGTGAAGACCTAAGATGGGACTCAAGCCCATCATGAGGTCTCACCACCTCCGGGACACTAGTTGGAGGGACATGTTCATTATCTGGGGGGGGGGGGTAGGAGCAGGGACACTACGAGAGTGATCCGTGGACTCCTCTGTCCGATGATTCGGCCGAATGTGAACATCGGACGCCATTAGGTCATCAAGGAGAGACTCTTGGAGGACATTGAACCGATTGACAGTCTGAACACCCTTTTGATTAGACCCTCCCAGGTGTGTGTCAACTCTCTTACTGGAGGATCCTATGGGATGGGCTTTAGCAATTTCCACCTTCTTAGGTACCCATACTTTTTTAATAAGCGGACCGGTACTCCCTATTTTCTTAAGGACCACCTTACGTGCCAGTTTATGTTGGTACTCAATTTTAATCTCCCTAAGGTTGTCCTCCGAATGGTCGTCAGAGCCATTTGTGCGGATCATCACTGATGCCGGTTGGGGGGCTTCGGCCCCCATTTCGACACATACTCTAGCAAATCCCAAGTGCTCTAGTTTCTCCGTGACCGGGTCAAACCGAATGGGTTTCCCAACAGCACTCGCTATCCAGCATAAACCCAGAGGGGTCCAATACTTTTTTTTTTTGGTAAGTAAGTAATTTGGATTAGTGGGAGAAAAATATACAAGTGATGGTTTGTCACCCAGTGTTTTTCCGACTAGGGGATAAACCATAGATGCTAGGGCATGCCCCGAGCATTCAGATACAACGATGAAACCAACTGAAGACAAAAATGCTGGATTCATGAAGTACAGACAAACTACTCTAACATCAATAAAACAGTTCCAAAACAAAAACATGCCAATTTAAGGCAATCCATTTGAATCCAGCTCCACACATACAGCAATGAAGCAAGTTGAAACCAGCAACCAAAAAGCAAGCCCATCCTAAGGTTGCAATACAGCAACACAACAGGTTCTGCATTCTGCAAAACTGCACCATAGAAGTACACTGCAGCCCAGCCCCAACGCGCGGTAGAATCAGCAATTAATCCAATATTGACAACAGGCAGTGCTGAACAGAAGATTCACAGCAAGGACCAGAATGAAAATCCCAAGATCCATCCCTAGCAACTGCAGCAACATTAATTGTACATAGAGGCTAGTCTAAAACTAACCTACACAATCCGGTCAAAAGGATCAGCCATCAAGGAAACGGCATCCTTTGCAGTTAGACCACAGCTCCCATCAATAGCATAGTAAGTAATCACAAGAGGCAATGAAGACAGTGGTCTAGGGAGGCTTTACAGCACTTCCTACATCAGCAGCTATTCTTCACTGCAAATTCAGAAACAATAAGCATCCAAATTTCCAATACGTGGCCATAGGTACTTCTCGCAAATACCAGCCAGCAGCAACACACCAGCAAGCACATACCCAAACAAGCCAGGTACTGCACCATTAAACAGATCAGCACACAAACTAGGCCATAGAGACTGCCAAATGCACTGGATCATCCCATTAAACATGAGCCCAGTCTGCATCAGGAGCAACTTCAAGCCAAGAACAAACCACTTCACTCCTCCAAGTACACTAGCAGCATCTTCAGCATCCAACATCAGGAACGAAATTGAATGCCAATCAGCACGCCAGCTTGGCCAGAGAGCCAGCAAATGCATACGCATGGACCAACATATGCCACAACCCAAGCCGTCTGCAGTTAGCAGAACAGCAACACAAGAGAGAAAACCAACAAAAAGCAATTTTCACAGCTGCAGACAGAGCCGGAAAAAATTGCAGCCCAAGCAAATTGTTGCAAAGCAACAACTGCAAAAAACAGGCTATAGAAGCCAGACAAAAGTAGACCCGAAGGACTGCAACAAAAGCTCACCACAGGAAAGCAGCAAGCAGACCAGCACCACCTCAGCAAGAAGAAATCTTAGCCACCAAAATATTTCGCAGCCATCTACTCAGCCCTCAGCCAAATGATCCCAGTCCATAAGCCCACGGGCACTCCCAACCCAGTCAACAAAAGGGACACCTAGCCATAGACCAAACAGAACAGCACCATATGAATTTCGGCAGCACCAATTCCTTCAAGATGAGACAGCATCCCACAAACTGGCAGTGGTCACCAGACCACAGCAGTCCAAAGGACTGCTACTCACTCTGTAACCCAAAAGGTTACCATTAAGCAAAGCTTCAATGCAGCACCCAGAGCCCCATCGCAGCAGAAGGATTTATGCTCTTCACGGGATAACACCATCCCAGACTTCCATCTCTTAAGGAAAATGGTATGGCCAGCAATAGACCACGGTCCGCTATTGACACATTTCTCAAGCATTGTGTTCGAGGAGAAACGAAAAAAGAAGAAACCCGACTCGTTTCTGGCTACATGTAGTAGCTCGAACCTCTTCCAAATTTTCCTAGTTATGTTGTTAACAGCATTAAAATGCACCGGGTTACCGTTAAAATATCCCACTAGAGTGAATCCCCACAGGTCTTCACTCTGTTGGATAACTTCGGGAGGAGGGGACAGAATTAGATTAGCCATATCGGAGGGAGTAGGAGGGAAGAATTTAATCGTGGACTTACCTCCATTAGTCCGCTTATCAACAACCGAAGCCCAAGATGCGCACGGTGTGCCAGAGCCCAAATGATTTGGATGGCCAGGGCCGCTCCCAGAGTTAGGTTCATGGACGTCTTGACACGGGGGGCACAACAGGCTTATTTAGAGAGAGGCAATGTTCATCAGCTGGTGGAATTAACTGGTCAGGCACCAGGAGAGGAGGATTTTGAACAAAATCCAATCGGCCTCCATGGTCAGATACAGGAGCTGGCACCCCTGAAGGATGAGAAGCTATTGTGGAATGAGTGCCGGCTGGGCATCTGGGATTCTCACAGCAGCACTGGGGTCCATAGCAACCGACCAATGGAACCGGGCCTCCATTGGAAGCCCCCTCGACATGGGAGGAACCCGTCAACAGGGTTTGGGCAGAATGTACACCCTTTCGGATCGAGGCAAGGAAAACGCCATCTGGAGAGCACAGGACGGACAGGGAAGACCCTGGCTGTTTCCCTTTTTTTGATTGGGTTGGGGAGAGCCCATGTGTGTATGGATTTGGAAACTCCGGCTGTGGACTGAGCAGCTGGCTGTGATTCCCTTTGGCTGCTGCATGCTCTTCTTGTTTGAGGCGATACCTTTTTGTATCTGGCCATCTTTGGATTCTGGCCTAGGACTCATTGGTTGTGTTCATCAATCTCCTTGATCTCAAATGATTTCTTTGGGCTGTGTTTTTATTGCTGATGCTGCTGGGGTGTCCACAAAGCCGTATTTGCTGTAGTCGTAAATGCAGTCTCTTGGCCCTTGTGTGGGCTGCTGTCTCATCTAGTGGGTGGGATACACCCGATTTTCCTCTGGTGCTGCTCTGATCCACTGGCTGTGTGTCCCATTTGTTGAATGGGTTGGGGAGCCCGTGTGCTTATGGATTGGGTACTGGCGGCTGAGGGCTAAGTAGTTGACTGAGGTCTTTTGGTTGTCATTCCTCTTCATGCTGAGGAAGTGCCCTGACTGTGTGCTGCTTTTTGTGCTGAAGATGGTGCCAGTGTCTGCCTCTGGTTTGGACTTGGCAATTTTCTGATGACAGAATTGTGAGTCTGTGGCTGCTGTGTTACTGGCTTTGGATGAGGTGGGTCATGGTGCTGAACTATTGGGCCATGATGCTACTCTGTAAATTAGGCTACGAAATTGGTTCTGATGCATGCTCATCAGGAGTGCATTTTGGTTTGCTAATTGTCTGGGTTTTATGGATGCTGCCTGTCTTTTGATGTGCTGGTCCAAGAATGCATCTGGCGGTCTCTCCGGCCCATAGTGGTGTGCTGATGCACATTTTTTTTTTCTTTTGGTAAATAAGAATTTTGGATTAAAGGGAGAAAAAAAAATACAACATCTATGTTTTTATCTCCAAGTATTTTGACTTGGGGAAAAAAACATAAACCTCGGGGGTATACCCCGAGCAACTAGTACAGCCAAGCGTACAAAAAGGACCTCTAAGAGGCCAGCGTACTACAAAGCCAATAAAAAAAGAAAATTAAATACAACACAACGCTGAGGGAAAGTGCAATTATCCGTTCCGCTGCAAATCGAGCTAAAACGTCAAAAACAAATCAGCATCAGCCAGGGACAACACAAATTCCAGATCCACACAACAGTGAGAACATCAGGCAGCCAAGAGATCCAACTGTCAGGTCTACAGCATTAATCAATTCTCACGCCAAACCATGCAAACAGCAGCACTCCATTCATCAAACTAGTCCAGCTCTATATCAGCATCTCAGCAACCCGCATTTCAGCAATTGCAGGTCAATCAAGCGTGTGACACCGAGCCAGCGATCAGAGACTAGAAAGAAGCCGGCAGCAGCTTCAGCAGTGCAGAAATCCAGAACAAGATCAACGACGAGCAACTACAGTGGAGGAGTAACGAGTTGTTCAGCCGCGACCAACAACACAAGTAGTGCAGCCAGTCCCGGCATCATCATCAAACAGGCAACAACCCAACATACTGGAACGCATTCAGCTACTTCAAGTTCAGCAACGTGTCCAGGAAGAGCACCAGGCCTCCAAATCAGCGAAACCCAATTTGCCCACATCATCGAAAGCTCCACCAAGCCTCCATAAACACCAGCAACAGTATCTGCTCACAGATCAGAACAGGAGCGAAAGGGACAGCAGGCACATTTGCAGGTAACCAGGTATCGACCACAGCAAGACCAGCTTCCGAACAGCAGTCTTCAGATGCTGTAGTGCAAAAGAGAATATCCGCACAAATCCAGGAGCAAAAAAGTCGAGTTCAGGGACAGCACAATTTACAGCCCCAAAACTGGACAGCATTTGAGCAAACCAGTAAACAGAGGACAATGCACTTCATCAGCATCTACACCGCATCACAGACCATGGGTTTCATCAGCATACATTTACAACAAAACTACTCACACCATAGCACCAGGGCGTCCAAAACCAGCATAGCAAAACCAACAGCATCACAACTCCTCATCGCACCCAGCACCGGCATGAGTGTCCATGCAGGCCAGCACTACCACCACCAACAGCAGGAAAGATACACCTATCCGCAAATTGATTGTGGAGTTCAGCCCATGACAATACTCGAGGAGGCAATGCAACAAA